>CM044441.1:147820854-147833940 GCA_024363595.1 Xenopus borealis
TTTTTTTTTTTTTTTTAATTGATGCTATTGGTCCTTTAAGTTAACCTCTGGTATGTTATAGAATGACACATTCTAAGCAACTATTTAATTTGTCTTTTTTTATAGTTTTTTCTTTACTTATTTGCCTTCTTCTTCCGACTCTTTGAAGCTTTCAAATGGGGTCACTGACCCTATCTAAACAAAGCAATACTTTTTATTATTCATCTTTCTATTCAGACACGCTCCTATTTATATACCAGTCTCTTATTCAATAAATTAATTTGGACCCTTGCAAACAGACTGCCGAAGCAGCAAAGTGAATAACTAACTCATAAAACTGCAAATAATAAAAAATGAAAACCAATTTCAAATTGTCTCAGAATATCACTCTCTGTATCAAGCTAAAAAATCATTTAAAGGTGAATAACAACAAATAGTGCAGTCATTATTACAAGATTGGAGATTCTGCACAGTGACTGGAACTCCTTTCATTGGCATTGTCTCCATATGTATGTCTTTCTGAGAGTGGAATAAAACACGTAATGAAGGGCAATAAAAATGTTCTTGATCACAGAGCGCTACTACTCCCAGCGGGAAACTTGCCTTCTCTCGGCCAAGGACTCTGTGTAACACTGATCGGCTTTCAACACCTTTAATAGAGTGGAAGTTGGTAAATAACTCTGCTCACTTTTCGGGGCCCCGGGGGCATTAACAGTACAAGCAGAGGCCTGAGGAACGGCAGCATTGAACAGCAATCTCATCTTCTGATGTCATTCTGGATTAATTAAAGGAAAAGCAAAAAAATAAAATCCCATTTTTACTTTCTTTAATGAAAAAGAAATCTATCTCCAATATACTTTAATTAAAAAATGTCTGTTTTAATAATAAACTTGACTGTATGCAGTGAAATTCTTCCATTCACTTCTGTGGATAGGAATTGTCAGACGGTCCCTCAGGGAAACAATCATACTTATGAACAGCAGGGGGAGCCTTACTTCCCAGCCGTGCAGAACTCAAGCAGCTTTTTTTGTTTCCCTGTTTTGATAATTTATGACGATCCCTAAGCTTAGCCCAGATCACACTGAGCATGTGCACAGTCTTGGTCTTGCAAAGATGTATAACAAAGTTACAAGATGACAGCCCCCTGTGGCCAACTTTGAAAGCATAAATCATTTGTTTGATTAGGCTTGTGGTGCAGTAAGTTCATGTTTATGTTTAGTATACAAAATACACCATTTCTACCCTTATTCTATTTTAGACTTTCCTTGTCCTTTAATAGCCCTCCCATTGCCCCCTATTTTTCGTTTGCCTCAAAAGGCTCTATTTCTCTAAAATCGCAAAGGCCTTGAAATTTATTAAAAGATCTGAATATAAAAAGCATATAAAAAGAAATTGATTACATTTATTAAAAGATCCGAATATAAAAAGCATGAATGGAAAAAAAATGCAGAACAAAAAAAAAAACGATGAACAAAACACTAAAAATTACGCAACCTGACTGTCCCTCCCTTCTCAACATCAGTTAGAGTTTCTAATGCTTACAGCTAGTGATGGGCGAATCTATCCCGTTTCGCCGAAAAATGTGTTATTATTGAACTAGAACAAGGACAACTAAGGTGGAATAGAAGGTCTCAGGTAAGGAAGAGGATCATATAATAAACCTTCTGATGCCAGTAGATACTTCCAAGCAGACAGAGGAGCATCCATTCAAATTAGAAGAAAGGAGGTCGTATCTTAAGGTGGGTTGTTACAGTGAGGGCAGTGTAGAACGTTGTACAATACTTTTTCTGACAAGGTTGGACTGACATGTACATCAGCTTCAAGAATGGATTGACTGCCAGTATAACAAGGAAGAAAAGCACTGGGTCACTGCAAATAACCATTAGTACAAAGCTGATCCAGGGACTGGTCTGATCACCCTCTTTGAGTCAGGAAGGACTTTTTCCCCCTCTGATGCAAATTAAGGAGGTTTCAGATGGGAGCTTTCAACTTTCTCTGGATGAAGTATCAGTTGGACATGATTAATTTAGAACTTGAACTTGATGGACACGTCTACTACAGTATGTTACTGTTAGGCATTGTGGAAAGGCATCTCTGCATGGTTAATAATTAGAGGTTTTGGGTGGAACTGTATTGAGCTATGTAATTGGTATTCTAGGGAGTTAATAATCTATTTTGCAGTGGTTCTTCCCCAGGCCAAAAGCTTTAATTCATTATATTTAGTGCATGACAAGTTCCCAATTCAGCCTTTCCATTTCCATATCCAGCAAATCTCTCTCTGCTAAATCTACTTGCAATTCCTAGAAAGGAGAAAGTTTCCCTTCTGGCTCTGAGATGTCAATCTGATTTCTATCTAGAATAACATTTCACGGTGTGTTCCAATTAAACTCTTTAACCCTGAATATCCGGCTTTTCTTACAAGAGAGCACTTTCTTGGAGATACTGTAGAGTATCTTGGAAACAGGAGATAAATCACTTCAATGTAGGCAACCTTCTGCCTTCATCCCCATTAGCCAGCATTGCTGTTAGATGTGGTGTCACTTCTGGATTTGGGTGTCCTCTGGCAGAAGGATAATGTCCTACAGCAGTGATCCCCAACCAGTAGCTCGCAAACAACATGTTGCTCTCCAACCCCTTGGATGTTGCTCCCAGTGGCCTCAAAGCAGGTGCTTATTTTTGAATATTTTTTCAAAATCCAGGGTAAAGGAAATGTTAGCAAAATCAACTTAGTGCTATCAAGGATTCTTCTAAGCTTCTACTCCAGTGCCCCCATAGACCCCACTGTTGCCATTTGGTGGCTGTGCCAGTATGATGTTGGGATTAGTGATGGGCAAATCTACCCGGTTTCGCTTCGCTGAAAAATTTGCGAATTTCCAGCGAAATTTGCGAATTGGCGAAAAAATTAGCAAAACTAGTAACGCCACGTTTTTGGCGCGTCGCTTTCGACGTGTGTCTCGTCATTTTCGTTGCATCAAAAAATGACGCGCAACTGTTTTTTTAGCGAATTTTCGCCAGGCAAATTTTCGCTGGCGTTTCGTTAATTTATTCGCCAGCGGCGAGTCGCGGGAGTTCGCCATGAATTCGCACCTTGCGAATAAATTCCCATCACTAGTTGGGATCAGGGCTGCCATTAGAAATCACGGGGCCCAGCACAACAAAATTGTCGGGGCCCCCTGGGCTCCGCCCACCCAGGCATCTAAGCCCTGCCCCAATCCCCGCCGAATCCACATCAAAGTTAAAAAGACCACACAGACATCAGCGCTAAAAAAGTAAACCCCCCAGGGCTCCCTTATAAGTTAAAAAAAAATTGGTGCAAGGCCCCCCCATAAAAGCATTTTTAAAGCATTGGTGCCAGAGGCCAGGGGATTAAAAAAAATATAAAAAAACCCACATTGGTGTTGGTGGAATTGAACTCATGGCTTCAGGACTTCAGTATACTTTCTTGACTTCAGGTATTTTCGCTGCTTCAGGACGTCAGTGTTGGCCCCACGTGACTTTGGGTATTTCCGTGACTTCAGGACTTCGGCTGCCTTCGCGTCTTGTTCGCACTTCCGCATCGGCACGCTTCCGCATATGCTCGGCGCTGGTAAGGGGGGCCCGGCTCTTGGGAAAATGCAGCACTGCCAGGCCCCCCTTCAGCCCCGGGCCCGGGACATTTGACGCCCCAGTCCCCCCCTGATGGCGGCCCTGATTGGGATTGATTGAGACAATCAATTCTCACATACCAGAGGATATTTGAAAACATTTCTAAATATTGGGAAGAAAGTGCTGAACATTTATCAGGATCAGTGATGGGCGAATTTATTCGCCAGGGGCGAATTCGCGGCGAATTCCCGCGATTCGCTGCTGGCAAAGCGAAACGGGTGAGATTCGCCCATCACTAATCAGGATGAAGACTTTCCACAGATTTTTTTGTGATCTCAACAACAAACCAGCTCCCTCCAACATCTTGAAGCAACATCTCACTGAAGGACTCTCAGTGTTTTACATAATAATAATAAGAACCCTTTCCTATTTACATTACTCTCAAGAATAGTTACCAGAAAGTCCAACCTAACCCCAAAGAGTTGTGCCAAGATGGTAACTGGCTGTAGGCAAGATTATCAGACAGTTGACTGCCAAGACTGTGAGAAAGGCTGGATCCTATTAGTGTGTGTCGTGATGATCCCCTTGACCAAACAGCAATTTGTCAAGTTTTGTTCATTTATACACAACAGATCCACAGACAGAACAAACAAAATAATTCTTTTTTTTAAAGAAGTGATTGTTAATTTTAGACTATGTATCCAGTGAAATCTGTCTGAGTACTGTACTAAAGGAAGTCCCATGATGGGCTAGACATGCACTGTGGGAGGAAGGCCATCCCAATTTGCCCAGGAGGGATTGTGGGTATAAAAGTGAAGGTGTACTATAGATCTATAGGGGCAAATTCACTAAGGAGTGCAACTTCCCCAGCGTTTGCCTCGCAGCCATCGCTGCAAAAATTCACTCAGACAACGCTATTCACTAAAGTGCGAAGTTTCGTGAAGGGCGCCGAACGCTGGCGAAGTTGCGCTAGTGTTGCTTTAATAAAAGAAAATAGAGTTGTTACATTGCCCTACACATGTGCCCCCTGTATAGCTTATGTTCCATATGTTAGGAAATGTAGGTTCCCTGTATAACTCAGCCTGCAGCCTTGTGCCTTTATATGGTCACACCCCTCAGTGACTTCTAATATCCTTATCATTTACAGTAGGGGGTACATTATCCCTTATAATACATGAGTGATACTCAGAGTTCCCTGTATAACTCAGCCTGCAGCCTTGTGCCTTTATATGGTCACATCCCTCAGTGACTTCTAATATCCTTATCATTTACAGTAGGGGGTACATTATCCCTTATAATACATGAGTGAGAAGATCACTAGTGTAAAATATATTCAATGCATTATTTTCCATTATTCTCTCTGTGAAAGGAAGCATTATAATTCTGGATTTATCGTTTGGTTGTCATGTTGCCTGTTTCATGTTTCAGTGAGTAGTAGAAACCCAGGAGTAAAGCCACAGAAATAAATGAGTATACTAGCGATTCCTTGGTTACACCAGAGATTTTGAATGTGTTTGGGATCCCAGCTTCCCTGACCCATTATTCATTGACATGAGAGAACTCATAACAGACAAAGAGAAGGGAAAATATTATTGCTATTAGTCATAAAACCACTACTTTATCCTGTGACTCTACTTTACCAAAACATGATGAATAGGTTTAAGTATTACCCTATATCTCATCTATGAGGCAAACTTCACTTTTGAGCAGTTAGTAATTCTGGCGAGGACAAGTGCAATAGATGCTTCTTCTTCGGGGACTCTCTGAAATTCTAAGGGGGCATTTATTTTTGGACAGAAGGGTACTAATGGGTATACACATGCTCACACACAGAGGAGCAGAGCCGACCTTCTGTTTATTCACAGCCTCTACCTTCAGTAACATTAAGGCCAAGTGTCACCTGTAAAATCGCCAAGTTTGATTGTGTAAAATACTAGCTTTCCTAAAAGTTTACCTTTCTTCCCTAATTTTAAAATGGGCATGAATCATACTTTTAACCAGCCAGACTGGTAAAATAACAACCAGGTAACATCCCTACCTGTATAGTTCACTCCACCACTGCTTGCCCTTGACCTGCAAACTGGACCCTTCTCCTTGCACTTACCATGAGCCTTTATCATGACCCCACCTGTCCCTGCCCTGATCACTGGCTTGTATCCTGGACCCTACTGCTGCCTGCCCTGACCACTGGCTTTTATCCTGGACCCTACCTCTGCCTGCCCTGACCACTGGCTTGTATCCTGGACCCTACCTCTGCCTGCCCTGACCACTGGCTTGTATCCTGGACCCTATCTCTGCCTGCTCTGATCACTGGCTTGTATCCTGGACCCTACCTCTGCCTGGCCTGATCACTGGCTTGTATACTGGACCCTACCTCTGCCTGCCCTGATCACTGGCATGTATACAGGACCCCAGTTCTGCCTGCCCTGACCACTAGTCTGTATACTGGACCGCACCTCTGCCTGTCTTGACTATTGGCCTGTATACAGGACCCCACCTCTGCCTGCCCCATCCACTAGCCTGTATACCAAATGCCATCCAACTAACATGAGCAGGTATGAATCTCCCCCTTTTCTACAGCCTAATAACACTTGGCCAGTTGTTCACGACAACTATAATGGTTAACAGAGAAAACATGAAACAAGGAATAGAAAACTGCCAAAATAGCACCAATTATCAATGCCTGATAAGAGGGCTACAGTGGTCATGTAATTCCAGTATTCTAAGAAATGCAGCTTACTGGACACCAATGGGGTCAACTGTCCACCTTCATGACAGATACTTTTTTGTCCTTCATTTTTCATTTTGTATGTTACACCTTGGCATGGAGTTGAACAGTGACCCACCAAATGGAAATTATATTTCTGAAACAGAAGCAATATGAATATGAAATCCATTGGACAGTCCATAAACAATACACTGTATATTTTTACATACAACCTTTGTTGTTGCATCAGCTAAACCACTATTATGAAATGATATACGGGTGGGTCCATGTTGGTGTACCGCATGGATGGGGGGAAATGCAGGCTAAAATGTCACGGTCGGCACCCAACACCAGAACCAGTACCAAGCACCCTGGTCTTGGCTCGGCTTCACCAGTAGTGTGACCGCCTTCAGCTTCGGGAGGAGCCCTCAGCTACTCAGATGCCACCTGGACTTAACGAGAGGTGCAAGGAAAAGGTTCTGGATAGGCAGAGGGGCACGACTGTTGTTAAAGTCAATTAGGCCGAGGGTCACGGTACAAACAGGAGTAAGCAGATTTGTAGTCAGACAGGCTGGGTCGAGGCAAGCGGAAAGCTAGAATGGTCAGGCAGGCAAAGGGTCAAACCGGGTGATCAATCAGATGGGTTGAGGCAGTGTTGGAATGAAATAACAGAGAGGGGTCAAAACCAGAGTAATTGTGAAATCCTTACCGCACACCTCCCTTCCACAGTACTGCAATATGGTGCTGGTCCACCGTTAACCCTGCCGGGTTCCTTAGCAACGTACTTCTGTAAAAAACGGTCCTCACACACTTCTATAGCAGTCGGGGAGTGAACCCCTTTTATTTCATGCCACCTCAATCAACGTTTCGGGGGGTAGTACCTCCCTTCTTCAGGATACAAGTTCCTGAAGAAGGGAGGTACTACCCCCCGAAACGTTGATTGAGGTGGCATGAAATAAAAGGGGTTCACTCCCCGACTGCTATAGAAGTGTGTGCGGACCGTTTTTTACAGAAGTACGTTGCTAGGGGTCAAAACCAGAACATCAATCAGGAGGGCTAGGCAGAATCAAAGTCGGTTTCAGGCAAGGGTCAGGTTTCCAGAGATCAGAGTAGTCAAATATAGCCAGGCAGGGTCAAACACAGGAGATCAGGAACAAACAAGAAGCTTAAAAGCACAGGTCAAGGTACCAGGAACAAATCCTATCACGGGCAATCAAAAAACTAACAAAGTCCCTTTAAATATTTGAATTTGGCACCATTGCGTGCTGACGTCTTAACGCCAGCACTCATGCGCCTTTAAAAGCCGGAAGTGTGCACTGCACGCACGCATTCCAACAGATAGCGGGCATCCCCATTGCACCACTGGACCACCAGGATGAGCTTTCATTACACAAAGGCATCAGAACTTGATTTATTGACTTGGTCCTCAACCAAGATAAGTAGGGTGCATAGAGACTCCAACAAAGTTTTATAGTGTTTTTAGTACCCACAAACCAAACACAAGGACCTCTACATGAAGAAATAAAGGAAGGAAGGAAGGAAGGAAGGAAGAAACTTCCCATTAGCACCATTGTACACTGTCTGTATAGGGCAAATGCCAATTGTTGAAGGGACAGTGTGGCAGTCAAACTCTTTACATACACAGTGCAGAGTTGCAAAAACACATTATAAACCAAAATATTTCTGCCTCTCCAAAGCCTAAACCTATTACTAACTTGTCTGCTTTGTCATTGATGGGGCCAGTCCTTACAAGACTCATGTTAGGCCTTGAAAGAAGCACGGTCATAGGCTTGGATCAATTAGGCAACAAGCCCTTCATTAAAAGAATGACACAAGCCAAATACCTAATGAGCGAAATTCCAGCAAACGGAAATGAGATGTGATCCACGCAGACCATAGTGAAAACTATCCCACTGCTGCATTGGAAAGGAAGGAGAAGCATCTGAACATCAATATAATCCTCTTGGCATTCAAATAAATAATACATTAAAAATCCAGAATAATCTACTTTCCTTTGATTTAGGCAAATAGGAGAATCATTTAGTCCCTATATCCCTCTACTTCCAGTATTCCAGCTGCATCAAGTCACTCTCTAGAGCTCTTGATGAGAAAATAATTTGTGGGTGTTCTCATGATTTTCCTACTTCCTTTCTAGAAACAGCGGGATTTCTGTCTTGCTTTATGGTAGGGATTCTAGAAACAGCGGGATTTCTGTCTTGCTTTATGGTAGGGATTCTAGAAACAGCAGGATTTCTGTCTTGCTTTATGGTAGGGATTCTAGAAACAAAGCTCCAGAGTCAGAATTAGCAGTGCACATAATAGAAACAGAAATCCAGTACTGCTTTCAATAATAACAACGTTTACAAATAACTAAATACCAACTGAAAGTACACACAGCAGCAATTACTAAGAACTGAGGTTTGGGCAGTCTAGCATGTTTATCTTGGCACTGCTTATTGCATATTGTCCTACACATTGCAGCCTTGCATGCAAAATGAAAGAAATATGTCCATTCAATGAAGGGATGTAGAACGCATGCTAACGATTACGTTAAAATTACATGTGCCAAGAATGCTCAGCAGAGTTATAATGTGCTGCAAAAGTTTCCATAAGAATGGATTTTACTGGAAGTGTTCCGAAAGTAACAGATTACCCTTACAGCAGAGATCCCAGAGTTGTTCTGAATGGCACCACAGATGGCCCCAGGAGTAGCGCTGATTGGCACTATAGATGGCACCAGGAGTAGCACTGATTGGCACTATAGATGGCCCCAGGAGTAGCACTGATTGGCACTATAGATGGCCCCAGGAGTAGCACTGATTGGCACTATAGATGGCCCCAGGAGTAGTGCTGATTGGGCCAATAGATGCCCCCATAGAGGACTCCAGAAGTAGTGCTAAATTGCACTATAGGAGTGCTTAATGGCACCATAAATGGCCCCATAGATTGACCAGGAGTAGTGCTGAATGGCACCATAGTTAGCCCCATATACAACCCCAGGAGTAGTGCCAAATGTCACCATAAATGGCCCAATAAATGAACCCAGGCGTAGTGCTGAATGGCACCATAAATGGCCCCATAGAAGACCCCAGGAGAAATGCTAGGACTAATGATTTGGTTCTACTGCTTTATGGCAATAGCTGCTCTACATTCCTTTCCTAGAAAAAAAAAATCTGTTTTGTAGCGCGGAGATAGAATCTCTTGCCCAAGGTCACACATTCTTTGTAGGCAGCTTTACACCTGAGCTTTCTATGCACAACACTGAAAACAATGGAGGTTTTCTCACTTCCATCCACCTCTCGCAGAATCGAATTACTACTGCGTGCCAAGAAGCAGCTTATACTCGGCACTGGTTGTAGTGCGTTACAACTGACAAGCTCTTTCTAACAGTTCTCTGAAAACCATTGTTTTCACAAGGTTTCACGGAAACATAAAACTTAAAACAGCTGTAACCCCGTGCTATGAAAACATAAACATTTTACCCCAAAACTATTTCAGTCAAAGGGTTCTTTTTGATGTCACAATGGAATGCAAAATTCCCAGGGGCACCAATTGTTAGACACCTTTTCCCCAGTGATTCCAGTCACTTTCTTTAGACCTGAACTGCTGCACCTCAACTTGCTCAGCCCAAGGTACTTTTTTTTCTTAGTACCTCACTGCAACACTTTTCCAGTGCCTCATTGTCCTTTGTGCTTGAGTTTGCACTTTACACAAATGGAATATGTGGTACAACCAGTAGCTTGTGAGCAACATGTGACCTAAAATTTTGCTCATTTTTGGATTTTTGAATCGGGGGCAAGTTTTGGTTGCATAAAGACCATGTGTATTGCCAAGCAGAGCCTCCTGTAGGCTGCCAGTCCACAAAGGGGCCAACAAATAACCATTAACAGCCCTTATTGGGCACCACTAGAAACTTATTTCATGCTTGTGCTGCTCCCCAATTTTTTAAATATTTAAATGGAAGAATTTTTCCAAATTTTTGAAAGAGGACCACTGGCCCAGCGTTTAATATATACAGGTATGGGACCTGTTATCCAGAATGTTCGGGACCTGGGGATTTTCGGATAACGGATATTTAGATCTTCATACCTTAAATCTACTAGGAAATCATGTAAACATTAAATAAACCAAATAGGCTGGTTTTGCTTCCAATAAGGATTAATTCTATCTTAGTACAAGCTACTGTTTTATTATTACACAGAAAAAGGGAATCATGTTTAAACATTTGTATTATTTGGATAAAATTGAGTCTATGGGAGACAACATTTCCATAATTCAAGCTTTCCGGATAACAGGTTTCTGAATAACAAATCCTGTACCTGTATATATATCTATATGTGCCAATGGTGGCAGCTTTTAGGGGATGGTGCCTATATAATTGAATACATTGAATACAAGAAAAATAACAACCCCTCCCCCCACAGTCATGATGGGACACTTGTTATATATATCCACTGGGGGTGTAGGGCTTTGACGTGTTGCAAACCAGAAGTGTTTTTATGAGTGGTGATGGGAGAATTTGGGTGTTTTGTTTTGCCTAAATTTTTGAGAATTTCTAGAGAAATATGCGAAATGGTGAAAAATGTGCGAAACTACTCCACGTCTTGTTTTGGACGCAGGTGGACATTTTTGGCGTCGAAAAAATGGATGCCAGCATCCAAAAACAGACATACGAGTCCGAATTTTTGGCAGGCAAAATTTTCCTGGAGTATCGCAATTTATTCACCTGCGCGAATCACAGGAATTCGCCGCAGACTCAACCAACATTAGTTATTAGCACCCATGCTTGTGACGTCACTTCCATATGTTGGGGGCACTGTAAGGTTAGGTGCTTAGGGTGGCACCAGACTTAAATACAGCCCTGGCTAAACCCCATGGTAGCAAAAACAAAAAAATCAAAAAGACAAAAGGAAGAAGGAAGAAGGACTCCAGCAAATAAGTTACAAACCATTTATTCCAGGTAGAAAGACTCGGCTGTCTTTCTACACCTAAAAGACAAGGGACACACACTTGAAAATAGCAATGTCCAAATCTTGGATAAAGAAGAGATGTGAAAGAGGCGATCTATGTTAAGGGGGAGAAACTATCCCTGAACAGAGGCGGGGGCCTTCAACACCACCTGTCTGCTACGTACAATTCTGTTTTCACATCTGTACCCCGGCAGTTTTTGAACACTTCACGCATCCATTCATAGAACTCTCACAAGTAACACCTGTGCTAGGAGTTGCATGACACAATAGTAATCCTATCATAGTAACTACACAGAATCAACACCTCTGTCAATTTCAGATGTCACCTCTCTGAAGAGTTACAATGTGCCGTTGTGATTGGATTGTTGGAAGAGTCTATATGCCGAGAACTCCCCTACACCAGTCAGTTGAACTGAAGAAGCTGCTCGGATGAGCAGTGAAACGTCTTCATTAAAATTTCTCAGCAAGTCCAGTTGTATCGAGTTACTTGTGTTAGATATACCATGACCTGGATGAATGAGAATCTTCGTAGTCATATTTATTCCAGGTAGTGGTTAGATGACAATCAGGGCCAGAACTAGGGGTAAGCAAAAGAGGCACGTGCCTAGGGTGCAAAGCTTGGGGGGTCCAGGCATGTATATTCCCAACTGCCTACCCCTAGTCTGGAGTGAGTTCCACTGTCCAACCTTAAATCCACTTGTTCACACGTGTATGTGGGGGCGATGAGGACGGCCTTGCTCAACCCTGACTGCAAGTTTCAGGTCAATACCCTCTTATGAAGTGTTTTTTAAAGCCCATGTCTCATATGGATAGAAAAGTACTAAACTTGTATTCATACTTTTAGTAGCATAACTAGAAATCTATGGATGAAAGATTCCATATGTTGCACCCATGGGAGTCCAAGGGACCAGGGATGGGCAGGAATGTCCATATATTTCATCTCAAGTAGCTCCACCAACACATACTATTTTGTGCAAGGCAAATACATCACATTTATGCTCATGTTCTTTTCAGAATTGGAGTCCCTTATGTAAAAATGCTATTGTGGCATTAAACAGACGGACAAAAGATCCATTTCTTTTGCATTGGACAATAACCCTGTCAATCTCAGAACCTCCACCAAACTCATCCCGGCTCACAGGAAGGGACTCCCCGCCTGCATCTTTAACTCTACTGTAAAACATGGCCAGACAATACTCAGAATAACCATAAAGCTGCCAGTCCAAAGACGAATCTGCTCAGGAATTTCAAGAGCACATGGGTGCACAGATGTAAATGCTGAAATAGATATTTATTAAGTGATGGATCAGCAGATTCAGGGGTTTAAGTTTGTTTGTGGAAGAATTAAACTACGAGTAAATACTATTTCTCTAGTGAAAAAGACCAGACCAAAGCCAACAGATGTCAAGAATAACCCTTGTAGTAGTAGTAACAACCCCTGTAGTAGTAACAACAGAGTTTTGTGTTTAGGGATAGAATTATTTTGAAGTCAGGACTATTGGCGCTAGCTAAAAACCACCCAAAAACGATGAGTTCCACCAACTATTCCCCCTAAATCTTTACTCAGTACTTAGACCAATGAGAGCAAGGTTAAGGGTCCGGCCACAGTTCTATAAATATTGCCCCTCACATTTCCACTGCGCTACAAGGTTGTCTTGAACAGAGATGGACAAAATAGACTTGTATTTATACAAAGCACATCCCAACTGCCTTTGGCTGTTGCTAAAAAGAGCTTACACTCACTAGCTGTGCAGTTGCTTTTATCTTTTGAGGACGTTAGTGGTGCAGGCAGGAAGTAGGACAGCTCCAAATATGATTTTATAAACCAAGGCTAAAGCTTAGTGT
>CM044441.1:147860123-147874536 GCA_024363595.1 Xenopus borealis
TGTTTTTTTATTTGTTATTTTTACCCATCACAAGACAAATTAGATGCATCACACGGTGTTTATGGAGGCTTAGTGGACAGAAGCTGTTGGAGATCAGGAACATGTGACAAGGCCAAGGGAAGTTTAGAGCAAACATCACATGAACATGATATATAATAATTTACTGCCATTTGGTTTATTAACAACTGAACAGCTGTTAAATCTGATCTTGCATCTGTTTTGTGACAAATAATGTCTCATTTGGAGCGGAGAGTAGATCTAAACAAAACAAACTTCATTCCATGAATCAAGAAGGAAGACGTAAGGTCCACAGGGACACACAGGAGTTACAGATACTCTTTGCTCTTTTGCTTTGCTAGAAATGAAGGAAGATACATGGTTTGGACATCAGTCAAGTGTTCAACCATATTGTCTTCTTTATTATTATTATTATTATTATTATTATTATAGTATAAATATTATTATTGACCCTATCAACCTGTTTCATTTGTTTCATTTCCAGATAACAGATTTTTCTATAATTTGGACCATTAGTCTAGTAGAAAATCATATAAACATGAAATAAACCCAATAGGCTGGTTTTGCTTCCAATAAGGATTAATTATATCTTAGTTGGGATCAAGTAAAAACTACTGTATGTTATCAGAGAGAAATATGAAATTATATTTAAAAATCCGAATGATTTGGATTAAAATGAGTCTATGGGAGATGGAGATTATATAATTCTGAACATTTTGGAGAAAGGGATTCTGGATAATGGATTCCATACCTGTATATGGCTTTAATTAACATCAGTGGGGAAAGAAGAAGCATTATATCCATGTTTTGAAGGGAATATTCTCTTCAGACTAATGACCCCAAATGATCATCTTGTGCAAGGAAAAAAATGGGTTCCAGTGCTATTTAGAGTAGAACAACATGATCCCCTTTAATAAAGTATTTATTCACATTATAATACGAAAGAGGCATGAATATCCTGTAAATTACATTATTATTATAAACAGTAAATTCTAATAAATTGTGTGCCCCTTTTATTAAATAAAAGGATTGTAGAAGTCACTTTGGAGTTCTGTGACCTAGAGTCCTGCGCGGGTCAATTTTTTGGGACCCGTACCCGCAACCCGCAATCTGCAACCCGTACCCGCGACCCGCTGACCATCGAGAATCAGGAAGTGCTGATATTGTAAACCGGAAGTGACATCATCGGAAGTAGCCACAATCAGAAAAAAAGGAGTAAAACAGGAAGTGCTGTCATTGTAAACCGGAAGTGACATCATCAGTAGTAGAAATGCTGAGAAAAAGGAGTAAAAATCACTATAGCGAGGATCCGCGACCCGACCCTCAACCCGCCAACCTGCAGAACCACCGGCCCGCTTGTATACTCGCACCCAGAAATTCTACGAGCAACCCGCAGACTACCGAAGGATTTTGCGGGTAACCAGCAGGTACCCGGCCCGCTGCAGGACTCTACTGTGACCTGTATAAAAGCGTCTTTATATAGTCATTGAACTAAGCAGCAATAACTGCAAAGCCAGTAATTAATAATCCTTTTAAACACCAGGACTTTGATATACTAGTACAGGTATGGGATCCGTTACCCGGAAACCTTTTATCCAGAAAGCTCGGAATTATGGAAAGACGATCTCTTATCCAAATTTAAAAGAAAAGGATTTTCTTTATCTCTGTAATAATAAAACAGTAGCTTGTACTTGATCCCAACTAAGATATAATTAATCCTTATAGGAAGCAAAACCAGCCTATTGGCTTTTATTAATAGTTAAATGATTATCTAGTAGACTTAAAGGGCAAGGAAAGTCTAAATGACAATAAGGCTAGAAATGGTGTATTTTGTATACTAAACATAAACATGAACTTACATCTTGTAACTGTGTTATACATCTTTGCAAGACCAAGGGGGGAATTCACTAAAGCGTGAAGTGACTAACGCTGGCGTAAATTAGTCAGCGTTAGTGCAAATCTTAACTTCGCAAATTTAAGTCCATCGCTGGAGTAAATTTGCCAAGAATTGTAGATAGTCTAGAGCAACTTCGCACCCTAGGCAATAAAACAACTAGATTACTCTTTATTAGGGTTCCTTGCGCTTGTGTAGTGTAATGTTTGAACTGTAACATAGCCTGGCAAATTTTCGCTAGCACAATTTCGCTACCGTTCACTTAGATGAACGCAACTTCGCTTTTTAGTGAATTGGACGAGCACTGGCTAAAAATCGCCAGGCGAAATCTGGGGAACGCTGCACTAGTGCAGCTTCACTTCTTAGTGAATTTCCCCCCAAGACTGTGCACATGCTCAGTGTGATCTGGGCTTCTTAGGGATCGTCATAAATGATCAAACAACAAAGCTGCTTGAGTTCTGCTTGGCTGGTAAGTAAGGCAGGGGCTCCCCCTGCTGTTCATAAGTATAATTGTTCCCCTGCCAGAAGTTAGGGACCGTCTGATAATTCCTACCCACAGCAGTAAATGAAGAGAGAATTTCACTGCATACAGTCAGGTTTCTTATAAAAAAAAGGTACACATTTTTAAATTAAAGTATATTGGAACCACCAAAAAAATTTAACCAACAACTGAAAGCAGCAAATGCCATCTGAATTGCTACCATTGTGCAGTACCACATTCTGCTATTTGCATTCCCCATGAGCACTTCATCCACAAATTGTCCTATGGAATGCAAAACAATTAATTTTACTTTCAAAAACATTTTCCCCCAGAGAAAAGAAATTGGCAAGATTTCAAATTCTGAGAACATTCAGAATGTCTCTAGTTACAAAAAGTGATAACGCCTTAAAGAAAACACCAACATTCCAATCTTACAATCATTTCTCAAATAAGAAACTCCCCTCAATGAACTGGTTCAGACCCAAGCCATGTTATTACATGGCCCACACACTATGCTGTATGTTAAGCACTGCCTAAGTTAAAGAATGAAAATATTAAAATAAAAGAATGTTTGGACTGACTAATGACCTATCTTAAAGAATGAAAATATCCAAATAAAATAATGTTTGGGCCAACTAATGACTTGAAATAAACAAAAGAAGCTCTGTCAACAGATGAAAAAATAAACTAATTATGTGAATCATTAACAATACCCAAAGGCAACGCAACACGCCTTTTTAATTTAGTTTTCAAACTCAAGAACAGAACAATCTTTAAACATATGGCTAAAAAAGTCTCAACTGGACAAGAATTCCTAGAATACAGCAAATGCCAAACAAAAGCAAAAACTTTAAAGAAACATTCCATCAACCGAATCTAGAATATAACAGACCTTGAAACCCCACAAAGTGACGTGATATCTGCATGCAAAGACAATCCTTCTGAAACAATGAATTGGCCAAGCTTAGCTTTCTATCTAACTCCTAACAAATGTTTCAAACCAGACAACCCAAGGTGGGACAGGTCATGAGTAAACTTGGGTCGTGGTTATGGCAAAATTGTGTTTAAACAGGGAATAGCTACACTTTCCCAGCTACACGGTGTAGGCTTTATACAAACTTGGTGTTGCAAGGAAACATTTCTGAATCTATTTTTCCAATAGGCCACAGAGATGCCATATAATGTGCTGTGTACCGTCATCCTCCTATTGGACTCTTGCAAAAACACAAAAACATGGCTATTGGTTGAGATATGGGGATGTAATTTGGGGATGTATATATATATATATATATATATATATATATATATATACAATTTGCTTGTATATATTTAGGGGCAGATTTACTAAATTCACATATATTCACATGAGGGATTTGAATATTCGATCGAATTTTCAAAAAGATTCGAATTTCGAAAATGCAAATTAGGCAAATTCGACCAAATTCGACCATCGAATATTCGAATTCGAATTATTTTAATATTCGAATTAATATTCGAAAAGTCGATGGTCGAATACTTCCCCTTTAAATTTAAATTTGATCACCTACTTCGCCAGATTAAACCTAGCGAAATGGGGATCATTTGAAAAATTCGATCGATGGCTAAAAATTGGTCGAATATTCGATTCAATCAAATTTTCACTATTCGATCGTTCGTTCGAATTGCGCTAAAAAAATTTGTCTAAAAATCGGTCGAATATTCGATTCAATCCAATTTTCCCTATTCGATCGTTTGTTCGATCGATCGAATTGCGCTAAAAAATTTTTAATTTGAATTTTTTTAATTCCCCACTATTCCCTGGTCGAATTTCAATTTTTTTTTGCATTTGAAATTCGACCCTTAGTAAATCTGCCCCTTACACTTTTCTTTTTGTTTGTGATTTGGGGGTTCAGGTCCAGTTTTAATTATATTACAAGTCAAAAAGAAGTGAATTATAAAGAAATTGTGATAAGGCAAATATCTGATATGTGCTAGTTAGTAATACCGTACGATTTATAGGACAGAAGTGTCATTAACCTCATAGAGAGAATCTCCCGTCTCATCTAAAGGAATGTTCTTTGCTTACATGGGCCACACACAGCAATGGGAATGAGAAACAGGCTGATTATGAATGATCATAGCAAGATAGAGTCTGTGATCCCTCACTGTATGAACTTTCCTGTTTTATCCTTGACTTCTTAGGTGGATCCAAAAATTTACTTTCTTTATGATTCAAGAAAAAACTCCAATTAGTGAATTCAGGGTGAAAAACCCAAAAACTCTATTTAATTGAGTTTTCTTGATAAAAAAACTTTAATTGCATAAAACCAATAAAAAACTCAAATGGTTAGAGTATTTTTGGATTCAAGCTATTTCCAGCTTTGGGGTAAAAAAAAAAATCCCAAAAAATTGAAATTCTTTTTTTTTTTTTTTTAACTGCTAAATTTTGGGTTTTTCCCCCCCAAATTTTTGAGTTTTGCCTGAAAAATACCCTTGAAAACTCAAATTTTTCAGGTTAAATACAACTTGATCTTAAATAAATAAATCTGCCCCATACTGTTAAAATCATTGAAGTAAAGGAAGTAGCTTACATATACATATACTGATTTACAGAGAAACTCCTCAACCTTTAAAACTCAACTCAATGTTAGAGTTTTTTATACCTCGAATGAACTCACAGCTTGCAGATTAGTTTTCTATTCTGGGGGGATGGGAATCATTTTTACCATAGAAAAGATGAAAGGACTTGAGAAACTTTTCATTCTAAGCAGATTAGTGGTTCTACAGTACATGGAGAGGGCATTAAGGTTATGGAATTCCCTGCTGGGCGATTTTGTGAGGACATATTAATGCCTTTAAGTGTGGCTTTGCTGACTTCTTCAATAAGGGGCAGATTTATCAAATTCGTGTGAAGGATTTTAAATTTGATGGAATTGAAAAATTTCGATTGGTCGAATTTTCAAAAATTAGCTCAATTCGCCCATCGATTTTGACAAATTCAATTGTATCGAATAGATCAAATAAAAATCTATTTGACTATTTGATCATTCAATGGTCGAAGAGCTTGCCCTCTAAAATTTAATTCAACTGCCTACTTCGCCAGATTAAAGCTACCGAATTGTAATAGAAGCCCTCATAGGCTTTTTTTTATGTTTTCTGTTCGAATAGAAATCCTACGAACGAACAAATCGTATGATTTTTTCAAACGAACAAAATTTTACGATTTTTTCATAAAATCGTTCGATCGTACGATATTATTGACAAAATTTATTGCACTTAAATCTAGTGAATATTTCCTGCGATTTTTAAAAATTTTATTCGAACATCGCCAAAAATTCGGTGTTTGAATAAAAATTCTAAAAAATCGTAGAAAATATTCACTAGATTTGAGCGCTATTTGATAAAATTGTACGATCGAACAATTTTACGAAAAAAAAAATTTTAAACTTCATTTGATCGTTCAAAAAAAATCGTACGATCCTAACAATCGAATTTGCCAAAAATTCGATGTTTGAATAAAAATTTGAAAAACATCGTAGGAAATATTCACTAGATTTCAGCGCTATTTCGATAAAATTGTACCATCAAATGATTTTACAAAAAATCTTAAAAATTGGCGAGGAATGATAAATCTACTCCTAAGTGTAATATCGAAAGCTATTGGGATCTTAAGATCTACAGTTATTTTAGCATCAGTATATATAGTTTATATTTTTGTGTTCACGTTTACACTAGGATTCATTTGGAAGGAGTGCACTTAATGGAATTGTGTCTTTCTTCACCCCCAAATTAATTATGTAACTATGTAAGGGTAGATATTTTGTAGAGTGGACCCTCCTTTCTTCTCCATCCCACTGGGACAGGGGCTGATGCAAATGATGTATAATGTCTATAAAGCACTCTATATTAATACAGGTATGGGACCTGTTATCCAGAATGCTTAGGGGCATGCTGGTTTCTGAGTAATGAATGATTCTTCATACCTTAAGTCTCCAAGAAAATTATGTAATTATTAAATAAAGCCAATAGTCTGGTTTTGCTTCCAATAAGGATTAATTATATCTTAGTTGGGATCAAGTACAAGATACTGTTTTATTATTACACAGAAAAAGGAAATCATTTTTGGATTTTTTTTGATAAAATGGAGTCAATGGGAGGCAGCCTTTCCGTAATTGGAATAACTGGATAACAGGTTTTGGGACAACGGATCCTACACCTGTACTTGAAATACCAAATAGAGGAAAGATATTTTGTAGAATAGACCGTCTTTTGCACTCCAGCCCAACACTGTTCCAAAGTGAACTTTTTGGCCAGTGCAGTACATGGAGAAATGTGTTGTCTATGGGAAATCTGCTCCACCAGCAGCAATGAATATCCTGAAAATGCCTTGTCTTTAAAAACATGTTTTTGCCACATGTAAAAAATGCTACATGCGGCTATTGACATGTTACTAAAAACAAAGGTATTTTTCTCGCCGGCGGGTAATGCAGATTTCCAGTGGGCGACAGGTCCCCCTGTGTTCCATTGCCCTTTATCTCACTTTCTGCCCTCTCGGTGTGTGTTTTCAGAAGGAAAGGTGGGTTGCTTTAATGGCTCAGCCCTTCATCTGAGAATAATTCAGTGGAATGTATAAGATTGGACTTAAAGGGACATTGCCTGTAAAGCATTAGGCTCAGTTGCAGATATTCATTGGCATTTTGCCTGCTACCTGCATCATTTACTAAACTAGAGTTTAGTATCAAAACAGCCTTTGATATTATGTCTGTCCAAAAAATCATCCAAGCCCCTTTTGAAAGCATCAACAGAATGAGCATCACATCATCACCCGGCAGTGCATTCCACAACCTAGAATATACAGGCGCAATCCAACTCCACCACGAGGCAAGATCAGTCACGTGGGTAAGGAAAACAGCAGGAAATAAAGGCGCATTCGCTGGATTGATGGATAGATGAGCGTGATGGGTATTTCAAAAACTTTAAAAACAGCCAAATAAATGGACAATCCATTAATTAAACGGAGGATGAACGAAGCAGGGGAGTGTATGGCTCAACCCGTTTCGTGACTATGATGGTCACTTCGTCAAGTTCGAAAGTTTGAGCCGTGACCGGATCCTCGGCTTCTGTTCTAGGTTTGGAAAACCATACGTGACACCAATGGGCTGGTTTTGTTTCCATACAGATTAATTATATCTTCTTTTGGATCAAGTACAAGCTACTGTTTTATTATTACAGAGAAAGCTTTCTAGATAACAGGTTTCTCCATAACGGAATCCATGTACATGTACGTGTATTGGTGTGTTAGAGGCAGATTTATCAAGGGTTGAATTTCGAGTTTATGGGAGTTATTTTAAACTCCCATAAACTTTATTTAAAAAAAAAATTTTTTTCAACAAAATAAACATTATATTTTTAAAAGTCCATCAAATGACTCCAAATTGGTTCTAGGAGGTCCCCCATAGGCAAAACATAAATCCCGCAGGTTTTAGATGGGGAATAATCTAATTTGAGTTTTATTTGAATATTCACTTCAACCCTTAGTAAATGTGCCCCTAAGGGTCAAATTTTGAGGTGATGGGACTTTTGTTAAACTCCCATTAACATCAATTTATAAAAAAAAAAATTTTTACTTTCTATGAATAGGCTGTATTCGATTGTTCGAATCGAGCTGAATCAAATACGGATCGCATTCGATCAAATTCAATTCAACATATTTTAAAAAAAAAAGATTTTTCAAAGTCCACCAAATGACTCTAAATAGGTTCTAGGTGGTCCCCTGTAGGCTAAAAAAAACTATTTGGCAGATTTTAGATGGCGAATAGTTGAAGTCAAATCTTTTAAGAGACAGTACATGATAAATGTTGACATTCTCATTTTTTTACTTTTTTCCAATTCGAATCTAATTTGGACTTTTCCCTAGTTGAAGTACATGAAAATTAGCTAAAAATTATGATTTAAAATTTTGATTTTTTAATTTGACTCTAGATAAATCTGCCCCTTAACCAGACTGCGCCGCAAATGACCATCAAGCTGGGTTTTATAATGTGTATCTAAGAAATCAAATGACCCTAAATCTCACCCTTAGTCTGAGCACCTCCTGCCACTGCTACAAGTTCACCCAACCCTACAGTTTGGGAACCACTTAGAACATAATTCAGGAGGTCCCTTTTCCTCCTGCATGCTTCTGTAAGATATTAATTGACTTGAATTTCAGTGTATCCTTTGTCAGCTGAACAAACAACAAGACTACCCAATGAGATGCATGAAATCCAGCACTCAGTAACCAGTAGCCTGCTTCTAAATACCTTGAATCTAAATGTGCTTCTCTCCTTGTCCAAAATAATTACTATTAGTCATATTTACAGAAATACACATCCTTTCGGCCTTTTTTAGAGAGGTTGCCGAGGCTTCCTTTCTTCCAACATGTGTTATGTATCACAGCATGAGTTGCTGCTATTTATACATGATAAGTAGGGTGGTAGAGTCAGACACACACACAGTTATATGGATCTGTTCCCAGTTAGAGAATTCTGGGAGGGGATGAGTTATAAATGAAAACCACACAGAGCTATTCTCTCCTGCCTGAAACAGTCTTTTTATTTGAAGTGTGTTCCTCTATTGTAATTCTGGAATGAACCTGCCTATCTCTTGGTCTTCTGAAAACCTTCAACCTGCAGCTAAGAAAACAAAAATGTTCTGGTTCCAACGCCCAGGCAGTTGCAATTAGCATGAGGCACCAATAAGCCAGGGTTACTTAAGGTCTGGCTTCTGTTACTATAAACAGCTCTGCACATTCTTAAAGGTTCATTAAAACTCCGAAAATGTACATCATTAATCTCCCAACTCTATCAAGTACATGTAGGCGACCCACAATGGTTAATTCCCCTACTGCGCAGGGAGTTCAGGTTTTGTTACCTAAGTTCTATGGTAGGTTGGTGACCACAGTTGGCACAAGGAGCTTGTGTGCATTGTCAAATGGTAGGTAGAGCCTATCCCAGTGATCCTTCACATAATAATGCATTGGTATCATCCAAGATTTACAGTTAAGATGTTTTCTGTAGCATTGCATCTCTCAGCAAAGTAAGGAAAGATTCGTAACTAGAGCCGGGCCGCATTGTCCAATCGCCTGAGGCAACCTGGCCGGGCTCGACGCTGGCTGAGCGTGCACATGTGGGCCTGCACGGAAGCCAAGAGGAAGAAAGGGAGAGCAGACAGAACATGGGGTAGGCCACAGAGCAGGTATGTGCCTGCCCCTCCCCCAGCTTTGCACCCTAGGCATGTGCCTACTCCTACCCCTTGGCCCGGCCCTGTTTGTAGCATTCACAATGGAGGTGGAGTCAGCTCCTGGGCCTCAATTAATAATTGACGGTCAACATGGTCACTGCATAAATACATTGGAGAAAAGAATTCACTTAATGACATATTTTCCTCTAATGCCCCAGATACAACTTTTAAAGGCAACCCCACTTTAAATATGAAAAAACACCTGCGTTTTTTAAAATAATTTTTTACCACTTTTTCGGCAACCAGGATATGATGTCATTGACATAAGATGGAGGAGGATGTAGCTTCATCTTACCAGTACGACAGGTCTAAGCAGCCGAAGGAAACTAGTGAAAATTCACACACAAATAGGCAACATAACAAGGAACGTTCACCTGAGCGAAAATTTGCCTGGCGATTGGATGCGAAAATGTGCTCGCTACGGCCGCTTTCACTAGCCAATTGTCCTAAACGCCTGTGAATTTGTGATGTCCCTACAGATTGGATTTCTGACGGCCACTTCACCCTTTAGTAAAACTGCCCCATAGAGTCCTAATCTATATCATTTAGCCCACAAAGTGGACCAACCACCTATCCTCTATCAATAACTTCATTTTCTTCCTGGTCGCTGGTGTTAAGGGACTTAATATAGCATTTAATTTTCAAAAATAAACAAATGCAGATATCCATCTACAGTTAACCAAAAGTACATTTTTAAGTCAACTTCCTTTCAGTTCCTTTTATAGTCGAATCCCATGAACAAGACCAACCATTAAGCACAGAACACTTAACTGTAATGTATATACAGTGTGTATATTATAGCACAGGTGCTGCGATTTAGTGATGTAGGCCAAGCAAAATACATTCTGTAAAGGTTATGGGCGATTTCCTGCCACTTGCACTATATGCTAGCACTCACTTTCTTTGAATCGAAGCAGAATTTACAGATTACAAAGATAGGGTGACCTAAAACTGCAGAAAAAATGCAGCATATGATGAAATGAGACACTGAATTACAATAAATGTTTGCTTAGAGCAGTACACGTGGGGTTTCCTGCCCAGCTGGGGATTCTGGAATACGTACAGAAATGTATATACTGTACAATTATAAGCATCCAGACATTTTTCTGAATCATTATTAGGTTACAATAAGCAGACCAAATTGAAATTAAAAAAATGAAAACATCCAGATGGTATAAGCCTCTGCCATTTATATCCAGGGATGCAAAGTATTCAGAATTTTACTGGGTGGTCTGAGGCCCACCAGAGCTGCTGCCTTAGGGGTCCCCACACACATCCCCAAAGCTGACCCAGCCGTGAGGTCCAACAAGCACCACAAACCAACCTCTGCCCCCTCTCCCCCAATACACAGCTTGTCGATCTCTCATTTTTCAGCCGCAATCATGACTGAAGCACCCTGAGATTAAGTAGGAGCAGGTGTGGGTCTGTAGGGTCCACAGTTTTTTTTCCTGGTGCAGCAGTGAAATAAATAATCTACCTGTGTTTTGTACCACTTGTCATAAACTTCAAGGCAAATACAGATAATGTATTATCATTGCTAACTAGATCTTAATATCAAGGTCTCACAGGCAATGGCCTTTACTGGTTCTCTGTTGAAAGCAAATATAGAGTTGGTTAGTAGACCAACTTTGGGCAAACTTTAAACCAAGTTAGAGCTAAGGCCTAGGAGATAGGAGATTTAAGTAATGTGAAGACTTGGTCACAAGCTTCTTAAATCCACGCAAGTCAAGACCAAGATGAGTTAACTTTAGGACATTACAGCAAGTGAAATTGCAGAATCATTAATTGTGATAGATTTTGTATTCTCATTTTCCTCACCAAGACTCAGGTATAAACCAGCAGAACAGAACATAATATTGATTGTCTTCATCTTAACCCTGTGCTCTGCACTAACAACAACAAGAGAGAAATTGAGCATTTTAATTAGTTTATTGAAGAGAAAACAGTCACCATGGAATATGAAAATCACAGCTATAAAAAACGTTAGCGTAATTATTTTATGATTATTTTTATATAAATATACCACAGGGAAACTCTTTATTTTCTTCTATTGTACCCCTCTCTTTATTTTCTTCTGTTGTACCCCTCTCTTTATTTTCTTCTATTGTACCCCTCTCTTTATTTTCTTCTATTGTACCCCTCTTTTTCTTGCGTAGGAGATGTCGCCGTTGGACTGGCCATCAGTTTGTTTTCAGGAGTCTTCTCTGTTTGTAAAAATGGACTTTGTGATCCTGAAACACAAGTGAAGCACAAGGAAAAGTATTATTAAAAAGTCTGCAGATGATAAAATCATTCAGTTAAAATGCTAGAAACAATTATTATGTATTTCCAGGTCTTTTGCGCAAAAGTCCATGTGTTCTTGCAGAAAAATGTTCTTCAAAATAAATACCCATCCTTCCCTCCCATATTGAGCTGGATTTGAATATCATTTACATGTTTGGTATGTATCTCTGTCCTATTTTATTAAAATAATCCAGATTTTTTTAAATTATTTCTTTTTTCTCTAAAATAATAAAACAGTAGCTTGAGCTTGTACTTGATCACAACTAAGATATAATTAGTCCTTAATTGAAGCAAAACCAGCCTATTGGGTTTATTTAATATATACATGATTTTCTAGTAGACTTAAGGTATGAAGATCCAAATTAGGGAATGATCCATTATTCAGAATCCCCCAGGCCCCAAGCATTCTGGATAACAGGTCCCATACCTGCATGAGGACAGATTTTGGTGCAGCATGAAGTCCATCCCAATCAATGGGCCACATTCAGTCCAGTGAGAAAAAATTATCTCACGGTTTATCATGTGAAAATTCATTAATGAGATTCAATTCAGTTTCAGAAAAAACTTTTCTCCAAATTCAGTTCCAGTTTTTACCCATAGATTTCCATAGAGTTTTCATGAGATAAACCGTTTTTCTGAATTGAGTCTAAAATTAAATCTTGTCAATGTCTTTTCACGTGATAATCCTTTTCTCATTGAATTAAATCTGGCCCGATATCTTACTGATCACATTGATCAGAAATTGATTGTAAGGCTGGAAATCCCCATTGGCCATAGATTCAGTTTCTGGCAGGTCTTCATTGGCCTCTACATGTTTAGAGGATAACCCTTTAAAGAAATTCTTATGAAATTCATGTAAATCTTAAAAACTATCATCAGGAAGTCAGGGACTAATAATATTGTTTTTATAGGCCTGACCTCTGATTGGTGGATCTAGAACGAGGAAAGACTATAGAATTCCCTTTCCTCAACCACTTATTTCCTCTGGGAGCAGCATGACTAACAGTGGGACACCCCAAACTGAAGTTTTGAAGGCCCTGCTTTATAGAATAGCACAACATATAACAAACTATTCTAACCAATGTCCCTAATTGTTAATTGATATTAGGGTCACTTTAACACCCTGCAGCACTAGGTAGCAAGAAATCTATAGGCGACCGTGGACCTTATAAAGTCCAATTAAGCGGCTCTCTTTCAGTTCTAGAATTTCTTTGCGAAGTCTTTGCCCTTTGGTTTATCCCCTTTGGGCTCTATTTACATGGTCTACTCAATATTCACCTGTAGACTCTTTCAGCTTTTGGATGTAGTCATTCCAGAAGGAGCATTCAGAATTCTTCAATCCTTGGTTATTAGTTAGAGATAAACTCAATTCCTTGTAGTTGGTGCCATTGTTGTGTGCAAGATACATAGGCCAGGAAGGCAACTCCTTAGAAATTTGTCTTGAAAATATGTATGGAAAGTTGGGATTTCTAAAAGAGTCCAAACAACAAAAAATTGTCAAAACCAGCAGTTCCAAAAACAAACATGTTCACTGCTGTTTATGAATTAGAAGATGACCAAAGAATATGACCATAAAACAAAAACATGGTTAGATTAGAACTTAATCACCTCATAAATGACATGAAGTAGCCAAATGTCTTTATTTTCCAGGAATAGTCCTATTTTTAAATATGTATTTCAAAGAACCAGAAGGCTTGGAAATGCCCAGATTACATACATACCCAGTTTTTACAAAGTTGGAAACATATTGCATCATTTTTAAAGAGAGAATCTGTTCCTCAGATGAGAACTGGCTTCTATAGTTTGTATGAAATGGAAGACCAAAAGCATAGACAACATCTTCAGGGAGATCCAGGCCAGAACTGTAACATTAAAACAAAAAAAATTATTAATATTCCATATAGATATGGAAATGAAGATCATAGTAATAAGGAAATGAAGTTATTCAATCATCTGGGTTGTTTTTGGCACTTATTGTAGCATAGCCACACTTCCAGATAGCGCTAATAAAGCAGAGGTGCCCAGGGCTGAAATTGTTTATTTGGTAGCCCCTTTGTTGACTGGCTCTACAGTAAACATGATTTTTATGCCTCCAAGTCAGACATTAAAAAAATAACCACCTGCTTTGAGGCCACTGGGAGAAATATCCAAGGACTAGATGCTGAGAAATATATGTTAGCACTTTAAATGATCGGTGAAAATTTAATAGCTTCCATGTAGATGGACCCATACCTTCATGTGTATCTGTTTTCTTACTCCTAATGTTCCTACTGCAAATACTAACTTACAACTGGATGAGCATTTCATATATCTTACAGAAATCTAGGACTATTCATAAAATTGTCTCTGGTGGGTAGTGGGAAACATATAACTAAATCATCCTATTGGCTGCCCAATGTAAGAAAACAACAGTACGGCTTAAAGGGCAAGGAAAGGCAAAGAAATAAAACCCCATTTTTATTTTCTTTAATGAAAAA
>CM044441.1:147919494-147937077 GCA_024363595.1 Xenopus borealis
CTATTAACTGATGTGTTTTGAAAAAAAACATGTTTTCCCATGACAGTTTCCCTTTAATTGTTTATACAGGACAGTAAGGTAAATGGCACTTTGTATTTCTGTATTTTGGCGCTTTTCTATGAAAAAATCCTATGCTTGAAGTAGCTTATGAAATATTAGTCATCTGACTTGGCAGTTCAGGTTTCAGGCCTCCTACCCCAAATTCTTGTCTAAGACAGAGATGGTTATCTTTGGGGCAAGAGGGTGGAGGTGCATTTAATAATTTAATTTATTTTGGACCAGAGTGAGATTTTAGAAATCCACAAGATATCTGAAAATAAAAACTATCTGTAAATTTGGCGTTTTCTGCTCTTGTCTAATCTTTGTAGGCTAGATAGCTATCCAGCAATATTCTTATTTTATTTAGTGATTGGGTCAGGCTCAGGATAGGGTTGCTGAAGACCTTTACAATAATGGCACATGGGGCATTTCATTCATCACTGTTATCCAGCAAAAAACTGCAGCAGTCAGCGGTGAATAAAATGTCCCTCGGATGTCACTATTATTTAATGAAAAATACCTTGGCTGATGCATATGGACGGGTGACAGACAGACCTTCAGGAAAATGCCCAAGTGGACATGGGAGTTTGGCAACTACTGTCGTCTTCTGGATGGTTGCAGTGGTCAAAATGCAACATGTGACTCTAGCCTTAGTGCTAACCAGTGTTGGACTGGGTTGTGCAAAGCCCAGTGGGGCTGATACCCCAGGGGCCCCCAAACCACCTCTGGGACCCCAGCCTCCTTCCAGCTAACCCACCACCATTGCCTTCCCTTGGTGCCATCCCTATTTTCATGCTAACCCTACTTTTCATGGGTATTGGGTGACAGACATAACTTGAATATAACAAGAGTTTAGTTAATTAGATTTACACTTGACAGGATCATTTGTACACAGCCGAACAAAGCTGAAATCACACGACACTTTAGATTATTTGCAAATCAAATATGAATATTTAAATGAGTTATAATTCGTTTTGGTATTTAGCCAAATGGTCTATTGTTCGTTATTCCTGTGTTTAGCCAATAGTTTATTCTTGGTTATTCCTGGGTTCTGAACATTGCCCCCTATTACCACTGCGTATCAAATCAGGCTTGGCGCAACAAATTCACAATGATCAACTTTGAACTAAAATTCTTCTTCCCCAAATACTTCCACAAAATTTTCTGATCCTGAGGGGCAGATATATAAAACTGTTGTTTTTGTTTGAGAAATTACAATACTGTTTCTGGGCACAAGAAAACTTAAGTTAGCAACATTCCCATAAGCTTCTAACAAATGGATTTAAAAATCTTATTTGAGAATATTCATTTAGTTAGCTGAGTTTTTTCCATAAATAATGTGCTTGTAATAATGTGCTTGTGCCCCATTGGACAAAATAGATCTGGCCACATCTGACCTCTAGGTGCAAAAACAATGGATCATTTCTTGTCCACTTCAGTGCAAGTGATTTTGAGTAATAAATAGTTGGCAAATAATATGTGGCCAAACCGATGCTTATCAGAGGTCTCGTTCTGGTAAATTCCTTAAATATGGTGCGCAACACACAGAATTCCAAAAAGGAGTTTCTTTTTAACATATGATTTCCAAACCCCCAGTTAGTGAGGATTTGTGCTTGGCAAACCCTACTGAGAAGCTCAGAAAACAATGTTGAAATGCAACGACATTGGGTGCCACCAAGAAAGCTTCAAATGCACTGCCAAACTATTCAAATATATTTTTCGATTGGGCTAAATTTTTTCATTATATTGAATTGTTAACGTATATATTTTGCCTTTAAATCTTTAACAGGCACCCAATTCCCACAGGTGCTGATCTCAAGGAGAGATACAGTATGTGTATTGGGCACAGGTGTTAGTCATGAGCTGGTAATATAGGACTCCACCACCCCAGAAGCTGAAACCCCTGCATTGAAGTGGTTAGCTGAAAGTCTAGCAGCGGCACATACTTGCATCACTTTAAAATAGGCCATATTTCTTTAAACTTTCACATGTGGATTAATAAAAAATAACAGTTTCTGAGCCTTGTTGCTGCACTTCTTTAGCTTCCTATTGTGCAAACGAGGCAATGGAAACTGATGCAAGATACAGGCCAACTTCCTTATTTGTGCAAGATAGCACTTTGTTAAAAAAAGGCACAGAACAAACCAGAAGACTACACAGCAGGGTTATTTGGAGACAGACAGATTATCACTACAGGAGAAGGAACATCAGAACGTTAACCCATTCTTTCCAGGGTTTTTGCATTAATACATAGTAAAAATTTTATGAGGCTTGGGCTTGCAAAAAGGTGCCTGAAGATCATAAAGGTAAAGGTTATGGATACTGAGGTTATGCATAAAGCCACACTTTAACACTAATCAATAAGTTTTCTAGATGTTTGCCTCAAATGCTTAACCATGTGGCTTCCCTGCTGTGGAGTCCAAAGTTCTTTATAGTGGCCCATTCTAAAGGTACAATACTGTATGTTGGGGGATTAGTGTCAGTGTTAAGAAAATCTATAAGGCCAGATATTCTTGAAACTATAGAATTGTTATTACCATTGGTGGGGTCTTAACCAAACACTGGCCCTTACAGTATAACATTAATCCATAAATGCTGATGAACCAAGGAGTTCTGGTGCCCCAGTGCTAAGTTAGGCTTCCACTACAAGTCCATGAGTAGAATGGCCGTGCAAGAATAGACAAAGGGAAATTACATTTAACATAAAACTGATAAAACTGTGCCACATACTGTATATACAACACTGGTCAACAAAATTGCACACTGCACAGTGGCGCTTTGAGGTAGAGCCCAACTCTTCAAGCCTCCTCTGCATATAAGCAGTGATATCAATGGGGCTTGGAAATAAACATAACTGGCCCAATGCAGGACGTAGCCACTTCCATCAGACCTAGTTGTTTGACCTAAGTATTTGAGCATTTTGCACATGCCTTCAAAATTATTTTGATGAAAGCAGACATGGTTCTATTCTCATTTACTGAAACAGAAGGAGGAATGAAAATACGTATGACCTATACTATGTTCTAACCACAAAAAATCTTTATATGCTGCCTGCCAGACAGACCTGTTTCCACACTCCATTGACTCATGCCTGAATTGACCCCACATTAAATACTAAAGCTTCTTTCTGGGCCTCCTTGTGTTACATCAATGTCCTACAGTTACATATGAGTAGCAGGAAGAGGGAGGTTATACTCAGGGATGATCCAGCCCATTTCGCCGCCTGAGACAGCCTTCAAATTTGCCGCCCTCCCTTCCCCACTGCGCTGACTTTTTCAGGGGTCCACGGTGCAAGTGCAGACCGCTCTTTGCACTAGAAGAGCCGAATTTCCGGGATGAAAAATTGAAATTCTGTTCTTAGTTACCAGGAGTGGCATATTTACCGCCTCTGGTAACCAGGGGGGCGCTGATGCCATCTCATTGGCGGAACGCCCTTGGTTATACTGTTTAAATAATTTGTTATACCTCCACTTGAACCACATTAATACAATAAAACTTTTCCAGGGAGGGCAATTAAGCTGATTCATGATCTAACAAAAAATATCAGAAATTAATTAATACATGGATATCAACCTTCAAATAAATCAAGGGACTTAATATGTTTGTCAACTTGAGCTCAGGACTGTATTTTCTCTATGAACCCATTTATAGGTTGACGGCTTTAGGGGGGGGGCGGCAATAAGTGTGGTTGCTAAATACAAAACAGCTTCATGGAAAAGAGAAATGACAAATAATACACAGTAAGTTTCATGTCCATGTAAATAACCTAGTGATAGCTGAGTAGGGAACTGAGACTGCTGAAATAAAACTTCTTCTTAAAGTGACATGTGCCATATATTTCCCATATCCACAAATCTGCTATGTTTAGTGCAAGCATTAAAAAAGCATTTAGTAGAAAATTAAACTACTGTGAAATCTCACATATGTCAACAGAGTGGTCAACAGCAGAGCAAAATGGCAATTATATGGCTTAGGTCTTTATCTTCAGTTGTTGGTGATGTACCACTCCCAGCTTTCAATGGAAACTAAGAGCTCTTGTGGGATGTAGGGAATTGAACTTAAACAGCTCAAGGGCCACAGAGTGGGCTGTTCTAATTGGTATAAATAACTTTGCTTGATCTCCCACAACTGAGGATGGGCCTCTTTGGTGTAGGCTTAGATATTGGTTTGCAATACCTCTGGTAACTAAAAAACTAATTTCCTTTATCTTAATTTTTTTTTATATCATAGAACTGATACACGGGAATAGAATTGATCCACGTCAACAGAAGCGGAAATGGGAAACATTGTAAAAAATTCAGCTGCACCACCAGATAACATTGTTTCATGCCAAACAGGTATGTACCAGTTTTATCATTCCATTTCAAAGTTGTTTCTTAATGTGGTAGGTGAAATACAACCAGTAGACATTTATGTATAAAAACAAGACTATGGTTGTAGCCCACTAAAGTTATATTATGCGGCCAGAAATAAGTGTACACTTCTTATAATGATTTAAAATTGCCTATTTAGAACACAATCAGTCAAGAACAACAGGCCCCCATACATGTCTTGCATACATGTAAAGTTGGCCATAGACATAACAATTAAGATCTTTCTTGGAAAAGATGTTACCAAGAACGATCGTTCGTTTCAACACACACGTGTAGGGCTGAATCGTCAGATATACAGGTAGAAAGAATAGAATTCTACCTTTATCTGACGATTCAGCACTAACAATGGCCGATGTCTGTGTGCCTTCAAAGGCAACTGATCAAAATTTTCCATCCAGCACGATGGACAAGTCTTCTGAAGATATTGGTCGGCTCATTTCCCACCAGACATGCACAGCATATCCTACTAAAATTAGTTTCATACAATATTATCTGTGTGTCTATGTTTTCTACAATCTGATATGTGTGTGTATGACTCCCTTCAGTCTACAGTGATCTTGTCTTCAGGGCAGGATTTAGATAGCTGGTGCCCCCAGACCTGCTGTCATTTGTTGCCCCTGTCCGCTCCCTTTTATTTGCTCAAATTTTCATAATCTGAACGGAGCAATAGGAATTGGCATGTGGGAAATTAAAATTTCTGAACCAATGTGGATGTGGTTGGGCAGCATGCCGCCCCCTAAGATCCTGCCACCCTAGGCCCGGGTCTAGGTGGCCCCTCCACAAATCCGGGCCTGCTTGTCTTGACATATGCAAAGCAAAAAACATAAGTAGATTGATGAAATAGTCTTTGACAGATTTCTACTTGTTGACCTTAGTCTAAATATACTGATAAATGCTATTTCACCATCTGTGACACCAAAGTCACCCCATCAACACCCGCCTTGTTATCTTTTTACAACATTTCAACAGAATTATATGATAAAGACAACAACTGGTTCTAATTATAAAGCTGGAGGAAAAGATAACAGATCTTTACTGATTGGTTGTTGTGTTTTTCTGTTTGCATCTCTCAGTGTCAGACAGTGAGTTTCTAGCGGTACTTTGTGACTATCCTTCCCCTGATGTGAGTGAGCCAATTTTCAATTTTGGAGAAAAACTACGTGTCATTTCTGAGTAAGTATTCGCCATTCATGTTCAATTTAGCCGATTTAAAGTTACATGAATCCAGGTAGACTTTACCAATGATCAACCTGTTCTTCTAAGGCAGGGATCCCCAACCTTTTGAATCCGTGAGCAACATTCAGAAGTAAAAGCAGTTGGGGAGCAACACAAGCATGAAAACTGTTCTTGCTGTGCCAAATAAGGGCTGTGATTGGCCATTAGGTAGCCCCTATGTGGATTGTCAACCTACACTGAGGCTCTGTTTGGCAGTACACCTGGTTTTTATTTAATCAAAACCTGCCTTCAAGCCTAGAATTAAAAATAAGCACTTGCTTTGAGGCCACTGGGAGCAACATCCAAGGGGTTGGAGAGCAACATGTTGCTCACAAGCTACTGGTTGGGGATCACTGTTATAAGGCATATGGCACTCAAAGAATTTCCTCAGTTTGCAGAGAATTGATTATCAGTGATGGTGATGGGACAGCCTGCCATGGAGGCAAAAGGCATTTGAGCCCAGAAATGTCCATATGTCAGAGGAACAAAAGCTTTGAGGGCAATGAACGTAACTGTTGCTGACATTATTGATGTTTATTTTACCTTCTGCACTATTTCTGGTGAAAGGGAATGATGGACAAAGCAAAAGACAAGGTTCAGAATTAAAGTAGAGAGAGTAGAACGAGTGAAGAAAAGGCAAAGGGTGTAAGCAAAAACTGGTTGGTTTAGCAGTGGTTCATTGGACTATGATAATTGTTTCTTCTAGAGTACAGATATATGGAGAGGGGCTTTTTGCGCCTATTAACTACAACTGTCAATAACATGTGGCTTCATTAACTGGTGAACTAGTTTGTGCTATTAAAACTGTGTGTGATCATTCTTTAACAATGAAGGTCAGTCCCAAGTTGGAAAAATATGAAAAAAGCAATACTGTTGTCCTCTATTTGCATGATGGTAGTGTATGAAGGTAGTGGACAACTGTCCATGTCTATAGTTTTATGGTTTTCTTTCAGCCAGGTCATGGTATATCGAGTAGAGGTACATCTAGAGCAAATGGAATTGTTGAGTATTCATTGAAAGTGTTTCTGCTCGGATGAGTATAAAATCATCCATGCTAAAACCAAACATTTATTTTGGTGTCATTTGGACATCAAATTTGGATATTTAGCCATAAGACATGAACTGAGTGTGTTAGGGTTGTTTAAAGGACCAGTAACATAATTAAAAAAAAACAAAAAAACAAATTGTACTTTAAAATCAAAAAGTCTTTATCGAGAAATAACTTACAGAAACTCTGCTTCCTGTCCTCTAAAGAAAAGGCGACAGGGCGACCATCCATGGAGCGGCACTTGATTTCTCCTCCCTGGCTGCTTCCAAGTGCAGGCGCTTCCAGCACCTGAGCTACTTCTCCTCCCTCCTGGGAAGCTCTGCACTCCCATCTTCCAGGAGGTGCTCACTGTGCTGCAGCAGCCACTGGGGCTGCTCTGCGCGGTTTAATATCCCTCGCTGCCTGTCTCCTTCAAGCCTGCCTCCCTCCCTCTATTATTCCATCAGCTCCTGCTCCCCTCCGCTCCAATGTCCCTCCACTCTCGCTGCGCCTGACTGCTGTTCAGGGGCCACACTCAGCGCCTCTGTAGGACCTCCAATAGCCTGATGGGGCCCCGGCATCCATTGCTGCCATCCTCACAGGGGCCCACAGATCCTGACTAGAGCCTCCATAGCAAAGCAGCACAGAGAGCAGCCACATTGTTCATGCTGGAAGAGCCTGCACATGGCAGAGGGCCAGGGAGGAGAAATCGCACACCACTCCATGGATGGTCGCCCTGTTGCCTTTTCTGTAGAGGACAGGAAGCAGAGTTTCTGTAAGCTATATCTTAATAAAGACTTTTTGATTTTAAAGTGGACCTGTCACCCCAAAAAAAAATTTCAAAATCATATTTTATCACATTAGTCAAATAAAATGAACATTAATTACACTATATAAATTATTTTAATATTGTTTTCTTCAGTCTGGCAATTCATAATTATAGCAAGCAGGCAGGAGCCATTTTGTGGACACTGTTATTAAGACAAGCCTTGTATCATCTCAGAATCTTGTTTGTGCACCAAAATGGGGGGCCCTATGTCTATCCCCATGTCCTGGCTACACAATTAAATGGTTAAGAGAACTGGGGGAATATGTGGGGAGCAGTGACATCTAGGAAGTGCTGAATGGAAAGTGAAAGTAATTATCTGCCCCGCTTGTCTGAGGAGGGGCAGACAATATTTGATTGACAGCTGAGATTTTTAAATGAGCTTAAAACAGCTATGAATGAATTAATAATAATTTGAAATTGGATTTCATGTTTAATTTGAAAAGGACTTTTATTATACAGATTTTTGTGTCTGGGTGACGGGTCCACTTTAAAGCATAATTTGTGTTGGTGTTTTTTTTTTCCTTTATGTACTAACAAATTTTTTAAAAAACAATTTTGATGTTACTGGTACTTTAAATATAAAAAAAAGTTGAAAATGAAGTTGGGACATGTAATAATAAATGTCTGGTATTAAAAAAGCAGCCAGTCAGATGATTGCCATATTCATTCTAAGCAACCAGAAAAAAAAATGGAAATAGATAGACCCATAGCAATTCTACATTCAACATAAAGTTCAAAAATAAACACTATAAACCGATTTCGAAATAGACAAGAGATCATTTGTCTATACATTTGTCATACTTTGAGGAAAATGAGTCAGGAATATGAGTCAGAAATCTGAGTCAGTGTTGCAGCAATCAAGCATCTGTAAAGAACAAATTCAACATCTGGATGTGTACGTTGCAAAGAGCACATTTCCAGACACGAGGAATGGCTATACATTAGCTAGGTAGGGGGAATGCTAGGACAAGGACTTAGATATCTGGTGGACTGTTAGCTTGTAGAATATTTCTTTGCATGATGGTTGATACAACTTAAACTGGTTCTTGTGGGAGTAATGGCTTCCAAAATATACGTAAGACAACCTGTACATATTTGCGTCATAAACTGGGAGCTGTCCCACAAAAACGCAGAAGGTGCAACCAACCTGAAGGCCAATGAGCTTGAATTTTTATACTGATAATGCAAATTTTTGCCTCATATATTTACCACACTAAAAAGGTATAATCTTTTTTTTTTTTTGTGCTTGTGTTTTTCCTTTTTCAGGAATGACACTACTTGATTTTGAGGAAACAGATATATGGTTTTTATATATTTTTAAATGGCTGATCTTGCCAGAACGGTCTTGCATAACATTTTTTTACAGGAAAGAGACATTACTTATGTTTAAAAGTGCAAGCGAAGCAGATAATGGAAAGTCTCCTTCCTGTTCTTGCTGTGTATAGTGAAAAACAAGATTCTGAATGCAAATTTCACGGCTCAACGTGATATGCTCTGTGGGGCAAGGGAGTCGCACCTTACTGATTCCTGTAAAACAAACAGGCTGGTATATCTTGATAAACACAAGGCATATTGTATATAAAAGCTTTGGATTGGGACTTTCAGCACCAGTTGGATTGCTGAGGATGATGGGTAATGACAATATATGGCTCACTTTCTAAACCAATGCAAACTAAGGCCAAGGCTACATCCGCCCCTATGGACAGCAGTACCTAAACTGTAAACAAAGGCTCCTGCCCCTCTTCTTTAAAAGTCTCATTGGACCTGGTCATTTCTTTGAGGGAGCAGCATTGCTGTCTCAGTTATTCCTACATGGGATTTCTGACTCAGTCTGCAGATTAGTGCTTCCCCTGCTCTGCTCATGGTACTGACCATTTGTAGAGTTGAAGGAACCTGTGGGACAGCAGTAAGATGGTGGTGGTGACATGAGTGGCATCAACCGGTGCTTACAGGTTATTAACTGGGCTCCACGTGAATGCTTTGCAAATAGGCACCCCCTCCATTCTAAGCCTTTTAAGTTACTGCATTTTTTTGTAGAAAGTTGGACTGAAGAAAATAGTTTGGGTTAATGTGGCATAAAGGCTCTTCTTCTTCAGGATACAAAAGAGACAACAATATAGGTCATTTAGAGAGAGATAGATTAACAATTGTGAATACTAAGAAAAACTTGCAACATCATCTGTTTAGATAGGCAACAATCTTTCGTGGAACGTGTGCTGATCTAAAGTATGTTCATCTGCCTGTGCAATACTAGTCACATATATATCATAATTGACTCATGAGAATCAGATCAGGTGACCTTGACAGTAGTGTTTGTTCTTAAACCTATATAATCAGCAGTTTAAAAGCATATGTGAAGCCATCGCCTACTCATAGCGAAACCACCCTTCTTATTTATACACTCTACTCTACCAGAGTTACATAACAGCAGCCTTGGTTGGCTTTTCCACTATGTTTCATGTTCAGAAGCATAACAGATAGAAAGCAATGGCATCACAGAACCAGTGTGTTCTTCCATGGGATAAACTATCTACACACATGAGTAGCAACTCTAGTCATGTACATTAGACTTATAGTAAGTGGAGTTAGCTGTGAAAGCCCATGTTTTATACTGTAGTCATGGAATAACAGAAATAAATAGAAGTTTTAATGTTGTTTCTTTACAGTGAAGGAGGGTGGTGGAGAGTTGTGTCACTAAGAACAGGCAGAGAAAACTACATACCAGCCAAATGCGTGGCAAAGGTCTATCACGGGTAAGTTCAATATTTGGAATTAAACATGCTTCCCAATACATGCCGTCAGTTTTTTCCACTGAATTAAGAAGATGGTTTTTTTCTTCCCCAAAATGATAGCATGCATGGGATCAGTTTGGGAAATATGAACAATGAGCTTATCTTTCCATGAATACTGTGCCAAATGCACAGGTATGCACCACTGTATCCTTAGCTGGCAATAAGTGAAAGGGAAAATAAGGCATAGCAAACATTTTTCGGTCATCTGCCACCACCTAGTGAATGGGAGATGAGATGAACTGGGCCATCCACTAGAATAATGTTAATCACATGAGACTTAAGATCACTGCTTCAATGGGGAAGGGATTAATGGAAGTGGAAATTTACCCTGACAATTAATCAGTCATGCAATGACATCAACGTTGACTTCAGTTCTTCAGTAGCTGGCTCTTCACTAGGATACCATACTTCAGGGGTCCCCAATGTTTTTCACCAGACAGCCACACCTGAATATAAAATCTATTGGGAAGCCACACAAGCAAGAATACATTCTTTGGGGATGCCAAATAAAGGCTTTGATAGGTTAATTGATAACTCCATGTGGACTGCTACCCTATAGGAGGCTCAGTTGGAGGAAACCTGTGTCTCCATACCTCCAAAACTTGAACTTAAGACAGAGATTTCAAAATTGGCACTATAAGTGCAACATCAATAGGAGTGGAGAGCAACATGTTGCTCACAAAACACTGGTTAGGGAGCACTGCACACACTTAAATGCCAGTGCTTATCTGTCCCAGGCTGCTCCACTCCAATTCCTTACATACCAACATAGAAGGGAACAATATATGTGTGCCTTTCTCCTGTGTTCTGTTGGTGTCCTCACTAGATCATCTACATCAGGGGTCCCCAACCTTTTTTAACCATGAGCCACATTCAATTGTAAAAATAGTTGTGGAGCAACACAAGCATGAAAATGTCCCTTGGGCTGTCAAATAAGGGCTGTGATTGGTCATTTGGTGGCGCCTATGGGGACTGGCAGCCTACAAGAGGCTCTACTTGACACTATACTTTGTTTTTATGCAATTAAAACTTGCTTTCAAGCTTGGAATTCAAAAATAAGCACCTGCATTGAAGACCCTGAGAGCAACATCCAAGGGGTTGGAGAGCAATATGTTGCTCACGAGCTACTGGTTGGGGATCACTGATCTACATTTACATCTGACTGAGCTGCTCTTGGCATCCAAATTCCTTTTCCGTTTAAATTCTTGCAATTTATGGTCTTTGTAAAGTTTACAACTTGACTAGGCAAGTGATGGTTGTAGTCAATCTGGGCTTTTCCCTGGATTATGGATTAGAAGCAATACACATGTTTTTACACAAATTTTAAGGACAATATAAATCAACACTTGGCAGTCAAAGCCTTGAAGATGTTCTAACCTTCTGGGACATATTTTACATGCACCCCATATATTTAGAATCATTGCCTCCCAAATTATCTGGGAAAGTGATGATGTGGCTTTCAGAGTAACTCTTAAAATGTTTCTCTGAGTAACCATGTTCATAATTAAATACTATACCACTGTAACTATTTGTAGACTGTATGAGTCATAATTTGTGTGAATTATTTCCCTATCCAGGGGTTCAATCTCAAACCAGAAGCCTAACTCACCGATGCATCATTTTGATCAGATGCATATCATTGTACAGTATAATAAAGTCTGTGAAGATGGAAGCCATAGGTAGATATGAGAAACACCTCATATGACCTGCTTCCTCCACTCGAAGATATAAATTAATCAGTGAAGGCAAAATATATCTATAAACTCTATGAGGAAAGCAGAATAAGTCCAGACCCACATATCAATCATAGTATAAACTCAGCAGATCCAACCAATGCACTGTTTGAAGTCCTGGCCTGTTAATCTCAGCAGAGGAAGCACCTTTTAAAACATACTTGTATTCTTTTGCAGTTGGCTTTTTGAAGGCATTGGAAGAGAGAAATCAGAAGAACTTCTGCAGCTGCCAGATTCAAAGAATGGATCATTCATGATCAGGCAAAGTGAAACTGAAAAAGGTACATTAAGGAGACATGCAGTCTTAGTCATTGATAGTTGCACTGAGGAATATGAAATATAGTATAGACTGACTTGAAGGCATCACTGGACTAACACATACAACTAATGTACTTCACCATTCAACTATTTGGTGAAACTACAAGCAGTAACAGTTCTGAAACAGCGGTAGTACCAGAGGTTGGCTGGCTTAGACAACCACACTGCCTTCTGCAAATATCCTGAAAAAATTATTTCCATAAGAACTAAGGTGAAAATTCACTAAAGCGCGAAGTGTCTAACTAGCGCTCATTCGCCAGCGTGACGTCAATTCGCAACTTTGCCGATTTACTAACAGTGTCCCTGGCGAAAATTCACTAGCGAAGTAGATACTTGCACAACTTCGCACCCTTACGCCAGGCAAAGTTGCACACTGTCGAATGGACGTAACTACGCTAATTCACTAAGATGAACATTTTTCTGAAAGTTACCTCTTGCTTTAGACGTTACTTCGCCAGGTCAGACCTGGCGAACTTCAATACAATAGATAAGAGTTTGAAAAAAATAATTGAGATTTTTTCTAAGTCCTTTTGTAGGGTGGTAGTCTGAAAAATAGCGAAAAAATTTTTTTGGGGTTACCCTCTTTCCCCCCTACATTTCCTAACATATGGCAACACAACTATACAGGGGGCACATGTTAAGGGCAATAGAACAACTTTATTTTATTTATTAAAGGTTTCCTGGGCTTGTGTAGTGTAATGTAGTGGTTGTAACATACCTCTCTATTATAGTTTAATATAGTTTTAAGTTCGCATCATATGCAAATTAGGCATCGCTAGTGTAAATCAGCATTGCCTGGTAGTGCTACTTTGCTACCGTTCACCACCCTGAGCGCAAATTCGCATCTTAGTGAATTTGCGTAGTGCTGGCGAAAAATTCACCTGGTCAAGTGCATCGAACGCTGGCGAAGCTGTCGCTAGTGCATTTTTGCGCTTTCGTGAATCTGAATGTGAATCTCTCCTAGGATGGAACCTCTTCAACCCCAGTTAAAATCTCTATCATGGCTGCCTGTTAAGCAAAGGATAGTGTATAAAATACTTCTGCTAACATTCAAAGCCCTTCACTCTTCTGCTCCTCACTGCATTTCTTCACTGTATGTTCTGCCTATCTCCTCTGTTCATCTCAGAACCACCACCTTTCCACACCATCCATTGCCACCTTTCATTGTAAACCTTTCTATCTTGTTGCTCCTCAGCTCTGGAATTCTATCCCTTACTTTCTCCTTAAGGTACACTCTCTCAATTTCTGCAAAATGCTCCCGGGTAGTCTAGTTAGTATAGTCCTGACACATAAAGAACAATTCCTTAACCTTGTGCACTTTTGCCCCCAATTTTCTGCCTGCATGTTATCCACCCACTTTGATGGTAAGCTCTACAGGTCAGGAACCTTGCTCAAAAAAAAAAAAAGACAGATTTGGCCAGGCATACTGTACATACTTCAAGTGCATTTAACTCAACAAGGGGATGTTAGGAAATAACATTATACAGTAAATGTTATTGTGTCCCAAGTTTTGCACCATAAATGAATTTGATGATTCCCATTCTCTATTATTTTTTTGCAGGATCTTATTCTTTATCTGTCAAACACAGACAAGTGAAACATTACAGAATTTTCCGTCTACCAAACAACTGGTTTTACATCTCCCCTAGGCTGACGTTCCAATGCCTTGAGCACCTTGTTAACCACTATTCAGGTAGGTCCCACCAAGAGACAGTTTCAGTATCAAACATTTTATATTTCTGTGTTTTAGCTTAATATGGTCCAAATGCAGCTACTTCGCTTTGAAAAGTAGAATCTTTAATAATGGATGAACATATTAGTCAAAAAGGTTGTGGAGCATTCTTATGGCAAACTGTGTCTGCAACGCTAGATATCTATGCTCCTTGATTATCCTAGGTGTAGGACTGAGCTTGCAGGACGCAACTGGGCAGATTTGCTATTATAGATGCATTGCACTAGCGCAGTTACTCATAGCAACCAACCAACACTGAAAGGTGCTAAAGAGCACCATGGTAGTTAACTTTGAAACATTTGCTTTCATTATCTAACTTTCCTAACTTGCAAAATGTGATTGGAGTCTGTGTTAGTAAGTGAGCCCTATGCTATACTTAGGGGCAGATTTACTAAATTCACATGAAGGATTTGAAGATCCATCGAATTTCAAATAGATTCAAATTCAAATATGCAAATTAGGCAAATTTGACCATCGAATATCCAAATTCGAATATTCGAATTAAATTTTATTCAAATATTCGACTATTCGATGGTCGAAGTACTTCCCCTTTAAATTTTTATTCGACCACCTAGTTCGCCAGATCAAAGCTACCGAATTGTGTTTTGTTATTTTTGATCGAATAAAAAAATTTCGATAAAATCGTTCGAATCGTTTGATAAAATTTTTCTTATTCGATCGTTCGACCAATCGAATTGCGGTAAAATCCTTCGAATTCGATATTCGAAGGATTTTACTTCACATACTATTCACATAGTCGAATTTCGAATTTTTTTCAATAAAAAATTCGACCATTGATAAATCTGCCCCTTACTGTCATAAATTTGCACTGTTTTACTTTGCACTTTTACAAAGGATATATTCTGGCCAAGAGGTCACCCTAGCAGAGATTTTGACAAATGTCCCAGCCTTCCTGGTATGACATATATGTAAATTCATGGCCTTAAATGACATGTTTTTAAAGGATAAGATAAAAAGCGACATTTTGCAAAGAGATGTCTCACATTTAACCTTACTTTTTATGAGTTAGGAATAGATTTTTTTCTGTAAAGTAATTAAATCACTGTATCTTTTGTATTCAGAAAATGCAGATGGTCTATGTTGTGTCCTCACAAGTCCCTGCCTTACCCAGCAGTCTATAAACTATAATGATGCTCTGAATCATCAAGCCCCTCCTGTTGTGAGGAGACGGCGGCCATTCAATTGGAGAAGTACAAAACGGTAAGTACTCAAACCTGAAAACCATTTAGGGGACTATTTATGAAGGTAAAAGTTGTGTTTTCCATGAAAATCCTAGTTTTCAAATTTTTTTTATCGTCATTTTTGGTTTAAAATGTGTCAAGGACATGGAGTCAATGGCAGAGGTCCCTTGAACCATTTGAAGATGTTAATAGCCTTCATGATGTTCGTGTTTTTTTGATGTTCGTGTTTTGTCCGAAAACTTTACTAATTTGAGTATTTGAGTTGTTAACCCTCAACTCACTGAATCATGTTTTTCCCATACAAGTTTCTTAAATTAGAAAACAATCCAGTTGTGAGTTCATTCGTGGCATAAAAAACTCTAAAATTTGACCTTTGCTAGATAACCCCCTTATTGTAAGGGGAGAACTCCACTTTAAATCCAAGAATATTAAAATGTCGCCTTGAAACTGAAGTGTCCAAATATTGGTTTACCCGAAGTTGGCTTTGACCTTTCAAAATAAATCTTTGTTTCTAACATGTCATGTTCTTTTTGTTCGCAGGGTCCCCCTGACAATGGAGGAGCCAGAAAACTCTTTAGATGATACGTTCCTCAGCTATGGCCTCAGACAAAGCATTGCCTCTTATATCTCAATGGCTGGAGATGACAGCTTCATGCTAACAAGCGACAATCAGAAGAAAAAGAACCGCCAAAGTCAAGTTGTATCTGCTGTAAATAACAGGAACAGTTTCAAGTCCTATGGAGATTATGAATGAAGACTTTGTAAAACAGAAGAATCCAGGTGGTTTAAAATGAACTTGGCCTCCAATGGAGCCTTGCAATAGACATAATAGGTAATCAGATGCATTCTGATGGATACCAAGCTTTCCATGTGTGGACCCTTTGTATATGTCCACTAATTACTTGACACTGTCCAGTAAAAGATAAAGTAAAGGACATACAGTGCCTGCTAAGATGTAGTCTCTTCCATTGTGGACACTTCTCACATAAAGTAAAACTTAACAAATGTTTTATGACAGAAGAGGATTTCTTACCCATCTCAAAATACATAACTGACCACCACCCCTGCTTATAGGTAAGTCAGGCACAATTCAAATGGCTAATTGTGTCCATCAATATACACCCTTAGAGCGTCGGACTGGGGTGTGGAAGAACCACCAATGCTACTGCCATTGTTGCACCAAGCCACTTATGTTTTACCTTCTTCTTTAATTCATCGCTGTGACCAGACTATTGGGAGCAGTTGGATGGCCTCAGTGCCATGGGGAGCAGAACTGGGTCAGCTGGGGGCCCACCAGGCTTTTTCCCGGTGTCCCACGGGCCCAGTTTGACCCTGCGCCCATTCACCATAAGGAGGGTCTATTCACTAGCCTCTTTCTTACACACTGTGAAATTGCCTTATATCTACATATTCTCTTCCTCCCACACCTTCAGGTTTACACGATAAAATGGTTCTATACCCACGGCTTTCTATCCACCCATCCTATCGTTTACACAGATCAAAGTGACGCTATATACACACCACAAGGAGGGTCTATATTTGCTTCTATATCTCCTCTTTCTTATAGCCACCAGCCCTCAGGTTTATACAATAAACTGGCTCTGTATCTACCCATCACCTTGTTATATACCATGAAATGGTTCTACATCCACCCAGCCTCATTTCTCCCTATACAGCAATACATATGGCTCAGTATATTTGCTTAGTATGGGAGAGTTTAAATTGTCCAGAAATGTTAAGTTTAACAAAGAATATATATATGTTTAATGATGATATTCTATAGGAGAATGTATCACATTTATAAATTCTTGCTTATATTTTTGCATCCATGAAAGAATTAGGCATTTTCACACTTTATTATTTATTGTTTTGTCCTCTGTACATTAAAATGATTATGGGTTCAAATTCAATGGTTGTGCTTCCATTGATTCATCATCGTCTTATTGTGTTTTTGTGATGGTGAAGTTTTAAACTTTGAGATAATTCATTCTTTATTTTAAGAAAATATTTAATTTCAAGTAAACCCATACTAATACTAAGGTTTTTATGAAATAAAACAGAACTTATGTAATATCATGACTATACATCATGAAAATCACTAAGTCAACTTATGCGTCTAGAAAATTGGATAAATCCTGGACCAAGTGGCTTTCCAATGGCTCAATGATCACATGCCCGTGAACATAAAACAATTGGGGTTGGATACAAGCACACAAAGGTTGGGGGTTGGGTACAATCACATAAAAGTTGGGGTTCCCTTTCCTTTCCCTGTTTCAATGTGAACACACCTGTACACTTATTTAAGGCACAAGTATAGGTAGGG
>CM044441.1:147960825-147990132 GCA_024363595.1 Xenopus borealis
CACCACTACTAGAGAAACTGGTCTCCCTGCTGTTAGAGAGATCAGCCCCATCTAGAATTGACAATCCAGAATTCACACTCCCATCTTCTTCACTTAATCTGGCGAATCTGATCGGATGCATAAACTCCAGACACATTTTCCTTTTGCCCACCTTAAATTTTCTGGCACCCATTTAACTGACTCAACATCCTGCTGCTGTTCTGTTCCCCCCCAAACTATCTGACCCCGCTAGGTCCTGCTCAGTGAACAAGAGACTCCTTTCAAGATTTTCAATTGACCACAGTGTTGCAATTTGTTCCTCTAGTGCTCTAACTCCAGCCCCCTAAGTGGCAATTTGGTCACAACCACCACAGAGGTAAGCAGTTGGGAATCTCTTGTTCCAAATCTGCATATATATGGCAGACTGTGCACTGGCAATTCCACAATCATGGATCCGCACAGACTGGTTTTTCTGCAGTGGGGAAACCCCTTTCTATTTATTTATATTTACCACCAATATCAACGTTTCGGGGGGTACAACCTCCCTTCATCAGGATCCATGATTGTGGAATTGCTGTTGCTAAGGGGCCTAGTCAGGTCAACGGATGACCAGCACCACTACTGCAGCGAAAGTGAGTAAAATTCCGGGTGTGCAGTGAAACTTTTACAATACTAAAGACTGTGCACTGGGTCGGACCTTCAGTCTTGCTAGCACTCATTATCCCTGTTACAGATCAAAACAGGATCTCAATTGTCCCCCCCTCACTGCATATTGTGCTACTGGTATAAGTGTTCCTCCCAGCAACACTGACCTATTTATGCGGAATAGAGCAGCAACGCTTAGGGGACCATGTTTCGGAAGTGAGTCAACACTTTAGCTTTTGGCGCAGCCGGAAAGCTCTGCAAATTAGAGAAAACAAGAAGATCCAGTAGATAGCAAAACTACTAAACATGGCGCCCCCAAGCTCTGCAGCGCTACTCTGCATATATACAGTAGGTCAGTGTTGCTGGACGATACACTTTACCGTTAGACAACTATAAAACTATGCAAGAAAGGGGGCCAGTGGAATTTGGTAAATATGTTTTTCTCCTTTAAAAGTATAATGTCCAAATGAAAGTGACCAAGTGTGCAAAGTACCAGTACTTACGGTGTCTGAGCACCTACTGTTTCTCTGGCACCCCTGGTTTAAAGGCTAAGATATAGGGAACTAAACCACAAAGACATGGTTAAGTGTCCATTAGGCTCCTTCACCACCTGAAAACCGACCCTGTTGTGGGCACAGACAATGTGGGGTCCTCTTTTTAGGACCATTGGTGTTCTCAACCCCTATATGCCTTATAGCTTGAGGAGGGAGGAGAAAGGGACCCCTAGCCTTGCGACAAAGAGAGTCTGAAGAGCCTTTCCTCAATTCTGGCATTTTGACCAGGGAGATCAGGGACAAAGTTACCTGCCTTAGTCTTTGGGGGAAGATGTGTGGCCGACCCCTCATATGTCTTACGGAGGAAGGGACCCCCTAGCCATGCGGTCGAAGAGAGTCTGAAGACCTTTTTCTCCAGGCAGGCCTTTTAACCGGGGAGGTCGGGTGACAAATGTACCTGTCTTATTCTTTGGTCTTTTGGGGGAAGATGTGTGTCCATTAGGCTCCTTCACCCCTTGAAACCTGACCCTGTTGTGGGCACAGAAGACATAGGGTTCTCTTTGTAGGACCATTAGTGTTCCCAACCACTCATATGCCTTATGGTTTGAGGAGGAAGGAGAAAAGGACCCCCTAGCCTTGTGATGAAGACTCTTGCCTCCTGTGGGCCTTTTGACCGGGAAGGTCGGGGACAAAGGTACCTGGCTTAGTCTTCTGGATGAAGGCAGGACTGAAGATTTAAACTCCCTAGCAGGTCAGTTTCACAGGAGAGGGTGAGAGCTGTGTACTAAACACATAGGAAGTGTAAACAGGAGGTTGTATGTGTTATACAACTAAGGAAATCTATTGTTTCTTTCATGTTTTTGTAAAGAAAACTGCCTTTATTTCTTCTTCATATTGCTGCTTGTGGTGTCCTGTGGAAACTGGCCACACTTACCTTCCTGTGTTATCTCCAGGACATCATCATTGGGGCAGAGTGAAGATGGACGGGACAGAGCATTGCCTACAGAAAAAAGAAATGGTCCGTATAATTATAATGTAATAAAGAACATAGTGCTGCAATATGTATTGAATACATATGAAGTAAATGTAATTATAGTTAAGAGGAAGTAAAGGACACAGGGCAAGATTCTACTTATCTCATTCTACAGTTCTCCATTACAATGGTGTTTTTTTATATAAAATTATACTTAAAGAGATAAGTTTTTATGGTGAAACTATATCTAACCCAAAAAACATGAATCAAGGTTTTGACAACAGAAATGTTCCAATATTGCTTTAACTAAAAATTTGATGAATTTCCATGAGAAGTCGAGAGGAGTAAAAATGTACAATAATAATAGTACAGAGAAATTCTGAGAAAATGAAATTGCATGAGAAGTTGAGAGGAGTGAAAATGTACAATAGTAATAGTAAAGAGTAATTCAGAGAAAATAATTATACAGTCACAGTGATTATACGAGTAAAGATGAAAAACAAAGTGACTAATGTGAAGATGTAGATGGGAAAAGAGAAGGTTATGGGTAACATTTGAGGGCTGGGCTCTAAGGGTCAGATTAATTAGGGATAGATTTGAGTTTTCAATGTTATTTGTTTTTGGTCAAAAATCAATTTTCTGGGTTTAAAAAACTCGAATTTTTCACATTTAAAAAAAAAAGCAAAAAAACAAAAATCATCTTTCAATATTTTTTATACCCCGACCCTGGAAATAGCTCAAATACGAAAATACACCATCTAAAACCTGTCAAGGTCATGTAGGAGTCAATGGCAGAGGTCCCTTGAACCATTTGAAGCCTTCATGATGTCTTTTTCCCCAGGGTTTTGCCAGAAAACTTCAATCAATTTGAGTTTTCATAACCCCGAACTCGCTGATTCGAGTTTTTTCCATTCAAGTTTTTTCTTAAATTAGAAACCTTTTGAGTTCTGAGTTCATTCTAAAATTCGAACTTCAATAAATAGGTCAGATCTTCTGGAAAGACCTATAAACCCCAGTCTGGGAAATCGTATGTGAGCTTTCTGCTCCTCATCCTTGTACCTTTAATCTTGGCTTGGTTGGCCTGAATACCAACACTACCTATCTCCTCAGGTTGCTATCCTATTCCAGCACCCACCTCTGGTGTCTCCCCAATCATGTTAAACATACCAAGTTCTCTTTTCTTTTTTGCTTATGAACTTTCCCTACATCACACCATAATGCTCTTTTCTAACCAATCATGGTCAGTTATGGACACTAGGAAAACTCTTCCTCAATGTGGCTCTGATACCTCAGTCTGACACTGGTTTTGTTCCTGGACCAAAGACAATTTTTAACAATGAAAACTAAGTACCAAGTAAAACAATGAGCAGCTATACTGAAGTTTTGATAACTCACCTGGCTTCTGGAACCACCCAAAAGGATGTGTTCCCAGACCCTCAATGGAAGAACTGCAGTTTAGAACTTGCCATTGATTTCCAGGCTTGTCACTGCAGAATTGAATTCCCAAATTGCTCAGCAGTAAACACAGCATCTGTATGCCTAACAATGAAATTTGGAAAATAAATGCTTATGACTGACCGTTCCAGACAACAGAAAAAGCTCAACATGTGATATAACAATAAATAATGAAGACCAATTGATAAGTTGCTTATAACTTATAAGTTAGCAACCCCTTTAAGTAAAGGTACATTCCATGTTCGCTATATTTAAAAATGTGTTCCGTGTAAGAACCATATAAGCAGAACGTTCTCAAGAACTGAGCAATTGAGGTCATCGCACAGGAATGATTTTCTCCCGTCCCCAGTAAAATGAGGTTAGAGAGAAATACATTTCAGAATAAGTAGAGTATTGCGGTTTAATATAAAGGAGGACAAATTGTACAAAAAGCAGAGATTGACAACTTGGTGGTTGATAATCTTAGGCAGCAGTTCCACCACTAAACTATGTAGTCAGATGCAATCTTTTTAACTGTTTCACTTAGAAAAGCAATGTAAAGCAGGGAACTTTCATCAATAAGATACCTTTCATTGACAGAGAATTTAGTGGGACATTCATGTTCGGCGGGTGAATACTCATGGACCAGAATCCCTAATTGGAGTTTGTCAACTAACACAATGGGATCCACAACTAAACACCCAAGCTGTCTTGTTCTTCTTTATCACGTCCCTTTCTGATGTTTACCAATAGTTAATCATATGAAGAAAAGGAAGATGGACCCAACCCAACTTGACTTGTAGATTTTTTTTTTATTATAAGAGATTCAAGATTTATGGAAATTACCATAATCTGCTTTATGTCAACATGTGAGAGAATCATACACAGTTTTGGGGTGAACTGGATACTAGGTACAGTAAGGGGCAGATTTACAGAATTCACGTGAATAGATCGAAGTTCAATCGAATTCTGATCGTACTATTTTATCGGATATTCGAATATGCAAATTTGGCCACTTCGATCATCGAATACCGAAAATTTGATAGACCGAATGATCGGATATTGGATAATTCAACCATTCGATGATCGACGTACTTTAACTTTAAAATTTTCTTTGACTGCCAGATTGAACCTACCGAATTGCAATAGAAGCCTACGGGAAGCCCCCTATAGGTTTTTTTTTTTCTATCACCTGCCCGAATACCATTCGTATGATCCAACGCCTCGATCGTTCCAATCGTACTAATTTTTCGAGCGATCGGAGGAAGTAGTACGATTTTTTTGTGAAATCGAACGATCGGTATTCTATTGTACGATTTCATCTAGGAATCAAATATAGAGGAAAAAATTGCCTAAAACTCTTCGATAAGCATTCGATAGTCGAATATGTATATCGAATTTCGAACAAATTCGAGGGTTTTTTTGTGAATAATAGTAAATCTGCCCCTAAGTAATCTGATGCTTTTGATGTTTTCCATATTTGAAACATTTGGTAAATGTTAAGTTACAGACAGATAAACTAAACAGAGAGAAGCATTTCATTTTGGATACAGTAAATTAATGAAAATCATGTCATAATCATTAAATAGTAATGAACAATTACTTAAGGAAGCTCCATATTTAACTACAAGCATGGGATCCGCTATCCATAAACCTGTTATCAGGAAAACTCTTAACTACTGAAAGGACATCTGCCATAAAAATAATCTACTTTTTTAAAAATGACTTCCTTTTTCTCTGTATAAAACAGTACAGGTGTGGATTCGTTATCCGGAAACCTGTTATCCAGAAAGCTCCAAATTACAAAAAGGCTTTCTCCATTTTATACAAATAATCCACATTTTTAAAATGATTTCCTTTTACTCTGTAATAATAAAACAGTAGCTTGTACTTGATCCCAACTAAGATATAATGAATCCTTATTGGAAGCAAAACCAGCCTTTTGGGTTTATTTAATATTTACATGATTTTCTAGTAGACTTAAGGTATGAAGATCCAAATTATGGGAAGATCCATTATCAGGAAAACCCCAGGTCCCAAGCATTCTGGATAACAGATCCAATACCTGTAGCCTGTACTTTATCCAAACTAGGATATAATTAATCCTTAATGGTAGCGAACCTCCCTATTTGGTTTATTTAATGTTTACATGATTTACTAGTAGACTTAGGGGTCAAAGTAAATTTTTAAAATTCGAATTTCAAAGTAATTTTGAGCTACTTCGACTACTGAAATTTTTAAGTACTGTCTCTATAAAAAAACTCCCAATTCCCCACTTCGCCACCTTAAAGCTGCCAAATTGCCATTGTAGCATATGCCACACTTTTTTCTAAGTCCTGGAAAATCAACGTTTTTTATAGAACTTTCGAACAATGCGAACTAATTTTTGTTCGATCGAAAATGAACCTATTAGAGCGAAATAGATGGTCGAATTTCCAAATGTATTCACTTCGAAATATGACCATTAGTAAATCTACCCCTTAAGGTATGAAGATGCAAATTATGGAAAGATCTGTTATCTGGAAAAGCTCATGTCTTGAGCATTCTGGATAGCAGGTTCCATACCTTTATAAATAATACATTAAAATCTACTGTAAACTGAGGATCTCTGACTTTCTTGATGTGATGTAAATTGATGGTGGAGATACCTGGCTCTTGAGATCTTTGCAAGTATCCAAAGCCTTTACAGCATGGGTCAGCATCACAGTGGAGCTCACACTCGAAAAATCTGTGTACAAAAAGAAAGAAAAACACAAAAAGGAAATAATCTTTTGGTTTCCCCCACTGGGACTCTGCTGAATAAATACAGTACAATGCAGAGCTGGTAGGCACAGAAGGTCTCCAAAATAGATGTCATGATTTGCCAAGAAACCGGATTATATTATTATCTACAGCCATCTAATTCAATCAACTAGTCATCATTTTAATTTCAATGGTAGCTGTTGAGTAAATGGCACATGGAGTTGTATTGTCAAATGGAGAGAACGTCTAAGCTACCTCCAAAAACGTCTCGGACAACAGTATTGTTTTTCAAGCAATAATATACCCCAAAAGTATATGAAGTATATGAAAATGTTTTACAAATTTTTATGTGCCATAAATTCACACCAATAGCCACAAATGGTCTTAAAAACATTACTTTTCACCAAGACAAACCATAGTAAAACAATTATGTTGTAACAAGTCAAGACGGTTTGATTAGCTGAAGGATAGTGAAAGTCCATAATTTGTAAGTAAATCTGAAGGATCTATACCAATTGTTTGCAGTTTTTCATTCAACCCACATCATAAAAAAAACTGGTCTTATCAGTCATTCTGTCCCAAGTCCCACCTTAACTGGCATTCAGACTAGAGACCCAAATTCATTATTTGTAGCCCCAAAAGTGTCAGGATCCATCATCTGAGAATCTATTACATAAACAATCCAAACAGATTTTTCTTATCAGTAGATGCTTCAGCATTCCAGAGTTGGTCAAGGTGAATGCACATCAGGACTATGACTGATTACCAGTGAATGATGTGGCAATCACTTTTATATCCACCCGCCACTTTCCCCTTTTTAAATCTTACCCAGTAGAAATGGTTTTTCCCGTCATATCAATCTTCCTTCTCACAGAAACGTCAGTTATTTGTCGGAATGGCAGACGTGTATAAAAGTTCCTCACTGTATCACCCAACGTATCTGCAAAGCAAAAATACTAGTGAGCATAATCCCGTGGCACAGGTGTTTTTACTACTTTTATGAAATAACAGTCATTAAAGGGGAGGCTCTTAGATATATAATTTTTTCCTGAAAAATATTTACTTTTACAGTTGTGTCTTACATTTACAAAGAAGTGATCCTTATGCCTTAATATTTTGACAACAATATCACAAAAAGTTGTTAGAACTGCTTCAGAAAAAGACAGATCTGGTTTCAGGCACCCATAGAAATATTGTTCTAGTTTTTATGTTACACATCCAATCACTCCAGCCTTTATACATTACATTTTTGGCTAACTAACTATATTAGATACATTTTTTTTTATTTTGTATAGCCTATCTATTTACCTGGTTTTTATTTTTATACTGAACAATCCCTTTAAAATGATTAAATATCTTCATCATCACCATCATTTCTTGATATGGCACCTGAAAGTTTTGTTTTTTGAACCTGCCTGTATGTTATATTTAAACTTTCAGGTAAACCACTGGATGGCAACACTTCAGTTAATCTATATGATCAAATCTAAAGTGATAGTTATTTTCTGAAATTATGACGTTTGAATTAACTGGACTCCTTGACCTTTTTTTCGGTACAAAAGTTGTGGTTTGTTGTGCAATGAGATCTCGCAATGATCCGGGGTGAGGCTGGGAAAGTTGTTACATTTCCAAGCGTCTGCATATAAGGTACATGTGAAGAAGTCTTCTGTAGTATCTTGTAAATCTGTCAATCGGCACCACAAAGCTTCTTCTTCACAACCTGAAACAATAGGATAATTCAGTTGCTTTATAATAACATTAACAATACAAAACCATTAACCAGATTAATTGTTTTATTTCAGATAACTTTGCCCATAATAGGAAACATAAAATCATCTTTTTATGTAATTTCTTTGTACGACATTTGGTATATGTCTGTGATTTCCCACTGATCCCAACTTACATCCTTGTGTTGTGGGTATCAAAGTTGAACAAATTAGATAATGTATCAGTTGCTTTATAAAAAGCTGATTCTGTTGATCTGAAAAGTCTGATAAAATGGTCATAGCAAAATACCAAGGATATCTCTAAGCGAATTTTCAATATTGTTACTTTCTTCCTAGCAAAACGTTGCTAATATTGTTATGCTTACATCAATATAAATATGGTGGGAGTGCTGGTGAAGTTGCTGGAAGAGGCCTGTTATAACTAAAAATGTCCAAGGAAGCAAAATAAAGACAAAAGAGCTACTCTATTGTCTTAGACATGAGCCCATGCTAAAGAAAAAATGTGGCATGAGCTTTAAATGGTTAAAAAAACATATATTTAACAGTTACAACTTGTAAACATAATCCCACATTAAAATATGAAAAAATTTCTTTTTTTATGACTTTTTTCGCACAAAGGATATGATGTCACTGATATAATATTGTTGAGGGTGTAGCTTCATCTTATCAATTCACCAGGTTATAACAGACTCTTGCGAAAAGGCTAACTGATTGGAAAGTTCGCAAGTTGCTAAATATGCAGCACACCAATTGTTCGCCGGAGCGAGAATTCGCCTGGCAAACTACGCAAAACTTCTCTACGTCAGCGCGCGATGGTGCCAAATTCAAATATTTAAAGGGGCACTTATGTAGTTCTCATTGCTCGTGATAGGTTTGATCCTGGTGCCCTGTACTTGTGCTGTTTAAGTTTCTGTTCTGTTCCTGAATACCTGAAACAGCCCACTTCGCCCTTTATTAAATTTGCCCCAATTACTTTATCTTGAATTTTAGCTTGTTTAAGGAAAAAAAAACGACCACAATATTATATGTAAATTTTTTCAGGGGGAAAAAAAAGTTGAATGCTAGTTGGGATTTGAAAATAAAGTTGTTAGAGAATAATCCCATTCCAACTCGATCTTTGATAAATCAGCCCCTTAGTCTAAATATAAATGGCACATGATGGAATGCTTAAAAAGTTTGCCCTGATTTTAATTTGTACTAATAGTAGAATTAAACCATTAAACTGCTTTTCTAAATGTTACGCTGTAGTAAAACTAAAAGTCATAACAAATCGTACGTGTGAGACACCACAGCAGAGCTTGATGAGTGGAGATGCGAAGTCTGGATATCCCATAATGTTGACTTGATATAATCAGGTGAGGGTCAGTTGCAACTGTGTTGTTCTCCACTGGAAGGAAAAGGTCCAATGCAGAATCTGTGGATAATAGAAGGTTATAAATATGGTTATACATGTATGAGATGTCTTATATGGAAACCCATTAACTATTATTATAATATTATTATTTTTATTATGTGGAACTGCTCCTGGGGAAATGAGCATTTGGACACTGTGAATGTATGGAGAGCTCAAATAAATATGATGTTAAAAGATAACGGTAGTCTCAGTACAATGAGTGTCTCTGTAATCCCTTCAGTACCTGAAATGCTTGAATTGTTCTGTTGCTGCTTGGATCCAGCACTACAGTCAGTCACAACAGAAAGGACATTCCCTGAACGACCTGAAAGACAATACAAATAATTTATATTTCCAACATTTCTTACACCTTAAACTGTAAGGTTCTGCTGGGGCTTGAACCTAGGACCTCCTGGTTGTTGGCTGCTCTCCTTAACAACCGAGCCAGTGTGTAATTATCTCCCTTCCAACTGTTTCCTTGGCTATTGCATGACCCCAGCAACATTATTGGTTAGATGACTGATCCTCCATCAGCCCTTCTTGTCTCCTGTGGGCACTATATCAGTTCTCGCCTGAAGGACTCATCCTCAATAGAATTCCTTATTACCCCTTACATCAAGACAGCAGAAATCGGTAGCTGACAAAATAACACAGTAAGAAACAGCAACATGGGTGCCAAAATTTTTTAAAAAGGTTTTGTTTATGCACAACTCCAGTGACTCTCAAGTTTACTGATATGGATACAGAAGACTTCCAATGTATTTGAAAACATGGGGTTTTAATAGAATAAAAAAACAGAAAATCCCCTCTCTTTGGCCCAGCAGGCCCTAGCAGATTTGCTGTATCAGATTCTTTCACTCTGCGTAAAGACTTCCAATGTATTTGAAAACATGGGGTTTTATTAGCAAAAAAAAACAAAAACAAAACAAAATGGAAAATCCCCTTCCTTTGGCTCATCAGGCACTGGGATCTCTCTCACCTCTTTTTAGGAAAACTCTCTGGAATGTAACAAAGACTTGCTGGATTTCTTCTTTGACCTCAGCGGTTAATTCTGTGGTATATTCCACTTTTCCAATGCTTTCCGACAACATGGAATAGCCTAGGAAACAGGAAGTCATTATATTGAGTATATTAGCAACAAATCAGAATAAATATGCTGCTCATGGCTGTCAGAAGCCACTCATACAATGTAATGACCAATTTGTATCAGAATCTGTTCTGGTCAAAGTTTTAGGGGCCCATTTATTAAACCTCCAACTTTTCTGGCCAAGTTTTTAAAAGGACTTTTTTTTTTTTTTAGAGGAAAACAAAAACTCCATCTCTAATACTCCATCTTAAAACTGTTGAAATATAAGTTGGTAGAATATTAATTAATTTGGGGGAAGTTAGGGGTCAACCAAAGTCAATGCAGAATTCCCACTTACATATAAAACTTTAAATATTGTCATGTCACCATGTTTATACCATATCTATAGAAATCTGTTATTTCTTAGTACTTGTGAGTTTTTTGTCTCCTTTGTGAAAACCACTCATCATATATTGCTTTATGGCAGAAACACTTCGGAGGACGATTTATTCATTTTGAAATTATGTCTTTTCAAAAATTGACCATCAAAAAATAAATAAAATAGCATAATCTCAAATCTGGAGAACTTGCATTACATAAAAACAACTTGAACTCAGACAAAATCACATTATTCCAGTCTATAAAAATTGGACGCTTGACTTGAATTAACGACTTGAAAAAAATAAAATAGCTTGAAATTTGAAAATATACAATACATTCACAATTTACGTGCCAAATTACTTTTACTCTTAAAAATTTGAGTTTAATAAAATGTTCAAATTCAAATTTTTCTCTAAATGCAACAAAAACTTGCATTTGATTTTTAATAGAATCAATTACACCCCCCTCACAGCAAGGATAAAGATGTATTCAATTGTTCTCTACTGTATTAAGTATTTTAACTTCTATCATCACTAGTGATGGGCGAATTTATTCGCCAGAGGCGAATTCGCAGTGAATTTCCGCGATTCGCCGCTGGCGAATAAATTCGCGAATCGCCAGCGAAATTTCACTTAGCGAAAATTCGTTGAAAAAACTAGTCGCGCGTCGTTTTTGACGCGACGAGACGAAAAAGACGCGAAGCGCACCGAAAACGACGCGACGCACTGGAAACGACGCAACGCACATCAAAAGCGGCCCGCGATTTCTCTGGAAATTCGCAAATTTTTAGGTGAAATGAATCTCGGGAGATTCGCCCATCACTAATCATCACCAATGATTTTAAAAAAATGAAAATGATTTGAAATATCTTGAACAGGTAAAAACAAACTAAAGATAATGGTGAAGTTTTATTCTTGGATTCATAGATGTAGCAGCAAGAAAAAAACAGAGAAGAAGGAAGTGTCTTGGTGAAGACAAAAGGATATTTTAAACCACAAAAGAGATCACCGGTGGTTTATTATGAGATCAGCACTGACATGGAACAACCAGGTCTAAAGAAAAACATTACTGTGGTCTTGGACTGTGGTCTTCACATGCAGTAGCCACTCATCTCATTTACTTGCTTTGTCTTACAGGAAGATGAACACATCCGGTGGTATAGAAGACAGTGCCCTGGCTTGTAAAATAGCTGAAAATGGTAAGTAGAATATATGGCGCTGAGGCTAAACGTTATATATAATTATGGAAACGAGTCAGATAAACAGGTAACTATACAATAATTTCCCTTTGTATTCATCTGGTAGAAATATGAAGAACATGGTCATTAGAAGGACATGGTCCCAAGGGAAGTACCATGAAGGAGACAGATTGCACAGCTCTATGTTAGCATAGATACAGTAGATAGATTAGATTCCTCAGCACTAAGCCCAAATGCAGCCTCAATTTGCTTATAGTTTATACAGGTATGGGACCTGTTATCCAGAATGTTCAGAAAAAAATTGGAATATTTGGGGTAGATTTACTGAAGGAGGAGTGACTAACGCTGGTGACGATTTGCCAGTGTTACTGTTTTCAGTCAAGCTAGTTTGTTAATCTAACGCCAAGTGAATTTTCAAATTCACTAAGATGACGATTTTACTAAACATTCCATCTTGCCTTGGCTAGCTCTGACCTAGCGAAGTGCATTCATCAACTGGGAAGTAACTTCGCTACCTAGTAAATTGGCATCGGACTTGACCATTCTCTTGAATTAACCCAGAACTGTACTCTGCCTTGGACTCTTGGAAGGGCTTTCTCCTACGATCCTGACTACCTCCCTTTCGGAGCCGCTGGCCCCCTGACAAATCTGACCTGTGAAGTATGGGTGACAACATTTTTTTGAACAGGCGACAAATTTATTCACCCATTAGAGTCTATCGGTTTCATTTTTGCAACAAAACTGGGCAAAAATCTTGCTCTTCCCTAACCATAAACCTACAGAAGGCAGCAAAGACAGGAAAGTAAACACAGGATGGTCTAATGGGAAAGTTGGACCTTCAAGGAGGACTTGAACTGGAAAGTTTGATAACTATTTGTGCTACCACCATAAACTGTGAGGGATCTATTCTACATGACAGTAATTCTGGTTACAACAGCAGTAGTTATTCCAAGGAAGTGACATAAAAGAGATTAAGATGTATTTAGGGGGAACAATTATATTTCTCTATCTAAAAAGGTTACAAACTATGGCCTCAATCATTTCTTGAACCAGCACCACTTCTAAGTATTGGAAAACAAATGTGGCACATTTATTCTAATCTCTCTTGTTTGTTTTGTGCTGCAGAAAATACTTAATCAAAACACATTTAACAAAAATAACCAGGTTTTCCTCTTGATGTAGGATGGAAAAAAAAATCTGCAATAAAGAATCATATTCCTATTTTCTACTTCATACTTTGAAGAGAATGCCAAGAGTAGAAAGGGGGCCCAGCTCTGAGGGAGAAGAAGCTTTGTAATTATTTTTACCCTGATACAGTCAATTATCCAGGAAGGTTACCACGTATATTACATAAACAAGATGAAGAGAGTTGCTGTTTTGAAAACTAATGACGAGAGCTCCATTTAGAAAAAGTAGCCTGCTGCCTCTTGTAGATTAATATAATTGCTGCAGAATATAGCCTATGAATCTGTTTAAAAAAAAAAACAAAAACACATCTGTTTTTCATCCCAGGCCCCTGGCAAGTGTTTAAAGAGCCAGTAAGCCTGCTGGAAAATAATCATTTAAAATGAAGAACCTCAGTACTGAATATTCACAGTCAGAGCCATTATAAAAGCATTTTCTTGCAGAAGAGACCTAAGTACTAACGATTAAGGCTAATACCATCTTGGATATGTTCCTTGGTGACCTTTTGTCTTTTTAATGTACATGTGCTCCGCTAGCTACATGATTTATAGCCATACACAAATCCCCAGCAATGAGATCACAGCAAGATAACAAGACTAGTTTAATCCTTATTAAGTAAAAACAGTCCTCAGAAGCAGTGACATCTAGATGCCGAGAGGTGGGAGACAACAATGATGATGCTCATGAGTCCATGAGGCACATTTGGATAAAAATAGGTTGATGGTTAATAGCATAAGTTTCTGCTCTTCATAATTGATTGATACAATAGACTCTGCTGGGGTTTGAACCTGTCACCTTCTGGCTGCTGGCAGCTCTCCCTAACCACTGGGGCAAGAGAGCAGACAGAAAGTTCTCATTTCCTTTTCATCTGGATCCCTTAGCTATTTCACTCAAACATTTTTATTTTGGGGTGGGGACAGACAATCAGGGCTGGGCCTGCCATATATAAACCAAGCCCTCTCCGCCCCTCCCGTGCAGATACAAATCCTGCTTCACTCTGTTCCTGATTCTACCTTTTCACCCTCACATCGCATTCCAGTAGTCCACCTGCTCTGTTCCAATCCAGTTCTCTTCACCCACTCTGTCCTTATTTGGTCTGACCCTTACTCTAAACCCATGTCACCCTGATCCTGTCCCTTTATGTGTCTTTTGTGCATAAACAGCTCCTGCCTGAAGGACTCACTCCTTCCCCAGCTTCTGCCCATTAGTGCCCACTATCGTTCCGTGACATACATGACACTGTATTCAGTTTGGCCCTTGTAAAAATCCTCTCTAAATGTATTTACCTTCAACAAATCCACATAATCTACTTTTCTCACCTTGTATTGTTGCATGATGGCCACACATCCACATCATGTTATTATGGCGATAGAATGAAGATCTACTGAAGAGTAACTTTTTAGGTCAACCGTTTTGTTGGCCCCAGGCATCCTAGTTTTGTAACTTTAGGCATGATTTATATGATAAAAATTCAAGACACATTATGGAGATAAAAAAAGTAACTATAGAACATGTGGAGTAAACTTAGAATACAATACCCTTATAGCGGCCATGTCTACTTACTTCCAGTGAACTCTTGCCCTCCCAAGAAGAATGAAAACATCTTCTTCTCTTTGTTGGATTTCACCCCTTTACAAACTCCATCACTGCCCAAAAGAGATGTTCCACTCCAATCATTCTCATTACACAGCAAAACATCAGGTGAGCTGAGCAAGCCACAGAGTATTGTACCTAAAGTAAAAGAACAAGGGACATTGTTAGAAGTTTGTTTATACTACATCCATAAAGCATAAAGAGAAACAAAGGAACTGCCCATTGCAAACTGTATATTTTTGTACTTCAGAAACTGCAGAGGCCTATATGAACAGTATATGTACTCTAATGTAGACCTTTATCTTGAAGGACCCTTGCTAGTTATGTTTTTGTAACTGGAATATCTGGTTGTTGCTTTGTATCTTCATTGCTTTGGGCCTGTTTATTAGTGTTTGGATGATTAATGATGGATTTTCTGTGTTCTGTGCATTTATTAGGCTGCATATTACCCTAGATTCAAAATCTTATTCCATTATTCACCAACGTGGAAATCAGAAAAGTCATTGAGAAGTATAGTCACTATAATTAAAAAGACATGTACATGGGCAGATTCTAAATCTTATGTCGGTATTTTTACTCCATCTTAGATGAGGCATAGCCCTTTATTTTAATTAGGAATCATTGTGATGTGATTTTTGTATGTAGTTTTTATCTATTGGATGCAAATAAGGCATACGTGTGCCTAAATGTGCTTATTTACAATGAAGCAAATAATGGCAGTGAGTAGCTAGAAGGGCAAGCATATTGTTGCATTCAATTTATCCAAAAATTCTTTGGAGTACAAGGTTGAACTTCCCTTAGGGCTCTCACACATGCGGTCCATTGCTTTCAATCAATTCTTATTTAAAGGCCAGCAGAAACCAGTGGGATTGAAAATGTTAATACACGCTGGTAGGGTAACATAAACTATAATCACTTATATTATATCTAATATAATGTTATGTATTATTGCTTTAAGTAAAAGCTTTCTGACAATCAGAAGCTGCAACAAATGTCAGCATGACCTGAGCCTTGGAAAGTACCATCAATATTAATTTTGTTTGTGGAAATAACACTGTTTGAACAAGCCCTTGCTCAAGGATACGCTCTTTCTATGCATAACTAGGTGATTGGTCATTTTGTCCTGAATTTTGCTGGCGCAAAATACTTGCTTCTAATTGGTCAAACCATGATCATTAATCCAATTATGTAAACATTTTACTATAAATAAAGAATTTGTTCATCTGTAAGACAGGACAGAGGCCATTTCTACTTGCCAATGTTCATCCCATGGCCGGAAATAGGGGCAGGCAGATGAGGCAGAGAAATTGGAGTACATTTTGCTACCTGCCTTGTTTTTGTGCACATTTGGTAAAAGTTGTGCAGTTATCCACTATGAATCCTCCATGAACAAACATTTAAACATATTAAATACAGAAATATGACTGATGGACCATACCTTTATTTAATATGACCTGGCTGAGAATAAAACCATGGCAGCAGGGATCCTTCTGGCAAACTTGCTGACAAAACAAATGGACCTCATTGAGAGTCGCGCCTTCGGCAGAGAAAACCAACGTCTTATAGGCACCAGACACTGTGTTACCAAAGTCAGTTCTTTCAAATAGAGCCTGGCCACTTCTTGAAAATGCATATCCTATGTAGGAAAAAAAGTAAGTTTGGGAATAAAATTAATATTATCATTATGGGCGTCACATAGAAAAGGAATTTGTCACAATTAGTGGGTACTGTGGCAATATATTTATATAGTATTTATGGGTGAAAGTGGAAGTTCACCCTTCGATAACTATCACTTAGGCAGTGAAAATTGCCTTATTATTTCAGGCAGGGTACTGTGCCGTCTTCTAGTTTGCTTATTCTACCCTCTGCTCGTCCTCTAACGTATAGTTTGTAGGTCCTGATTAATCAGGGATAAGTCTATTTCAAGTTCCTCCAGTTTGGAGGTAAAAGTGGCAGACATCGTGGTCACCCGGGGCTGAAGCAGCATTGGACTCCGTATTATCGAGAGGGGCTTGTTGCGGAGTGCTCTGAGGACTTTGTGAGGAACCGCCTCCATCTTGGTTTTGTTCTTCCCCATTGCTCACCAGGTTCTCCCGGTCTTTGTTGGAAGGTATGTGTGCAGCAGTCGGTAGTTTTTTGCTAATATTATGGGCTTCAGGATCGGTGTCTAGTGGAGCTCCTCTGCTGTGTGTCCTCAGGCCACTCCACTTTAAGCAATATTACATTTTTAATTTAGAAAAACAGCACACATAATTGTATACTGACTGTGCAGAAATGTATTATATATTATTGTATTGAGATGTGATACTCTGTCAAACTGAGCATTACCTTTTTTCTTATACACTGTGTGACTGCCAATATTTCTCTGTTTGATCTTCATTTGGCATTTGAGGTTTTCTACTTTCACTGAATCCATGTTTCCTAAAACACTCTCTTTCTGAAAAAGGAGATATAATAAGTTTTAACCAATGATCAGACATTTTCAAGACAATGTAGCTTTATGAGAGGCAGTATATCTCAAAGCAGAGTGAATGCATTTGAAGAGGCACAAGCATATACAGGTATAAGATCTGTTATCCAGAAAGCCATTATCCAGAAAGCTCCAAATTATGGGAGGGCCATCTTCCCATAAACTCTTTTGTAATCAAATAAAATGAATTTTTAAAATGATTTCCTTTTTCTGTGTAATAATAAAACAATAGCTTGTACTTGATCCCAACTAAAATATAATTAATCCTTATTGGAAGCAAAACCAGCCTATTTGGTTTATTTAATTTGTATGTGATTTTATAGTAGACTGAAGGTAAAGATTCCTTATTCCATAAACCCCAGGTCCCAAGCATTCTGGATAACAGGTCCCATACATGTGTAAGGAATCACTATATCTAAAGAACTTGTATATGGACTGCACTCCATATAAAAGATTCCTGTAAAGTAGAGAATTAGGCTGAATAGTTAGGCTTGGATAGATAAAAGATTAGCAAGGAAATATATTCATCCCATTAGAACTCACCCATGTACAAACTCAAAGCAAAAAAATCCTTGATTCTACTACCCAAAAGACGTTTGGGCAGCTCAACTTATTAAAGTTAAGATTGACTTCTGAAGAACATGTTAAAACTAATTTTCTCTTCAGCTTTATGATAGAATGATCCTTGTGCAAAGAGCAATCTCATAGAATTCTACTGGTCCTCACTGTCAGTTTATGAAGCAATGGTCAGCAGTCAAACCAAAGTATTTTTTAGAAAAATGTATTTCAGTAGCCCTTATTTATAATGTCCACTCTGTTACTGGAAACTAAGGGGTTCACAAAGGGCTCCTTGAAGAGACAACAAATAATTCCAATAGGGGCTGCTAAATATACTTATTGTAACTTTATTTAAAATGGGGATAATAAATCACATTTATGGGCAGATTTATCAAAGGTCGAATTTTGAATCGATGTGAATTTTTTTTTCTCTTATAAATTTGAAGCTACCCACAACTCGAATGGGAGGCTACTTGTGAATTTTTTTCGTATTCTAATCGAAAACCAAATCAAATTTTCCTCCAAAAAAAAACTTGAATGTCAAGAATGCCATTAAAATAGTCAATTGTGCCAATGGACCTCTGCCATTGACTTGTAAATTAACTCAGCAAGTTTTAGGTACTGAATATATGAATTAGAACTGTTTTCATGGTCGAGATTGAAAATTCTAAATTTTGACACAAAAATAAATTCAAGTTTACTATTCGACCACATTCTACTTATGTTGCGTACAACAATTAAGAGAAACTTGGGTCTGACCCTCGTACCCATTGCAAATAATAAGCCATTAACTATCGCTGCTATACAGTTAGGATTTTAGCCAAGTTCAGCAGTAAAATATTTTAATTTAGTACTTGTTGGTCATCGGTGCAGATGATGTTGGATTCGTTTGCGTTATATTGCTCGCATATCAAGCTGCTTCCATTTGTAGATACTGATATGTAGTCGCATGATTCTTCCGTGCCACAATCTAAAATCATATTAAAAAATAATTAGCATCTTGTACCGCATTTGGGTAGAAAACAATTGTGCATAATATAAGCTATAGATCAAAGGTCACAATTATGGGCAAGGTTCAATGATTCAAAAATTTGCTGGTAAATGACCATGTTATGATCTGTAACAGTTTTAACTATAAATTATTTCATGAATTAAGTTTCAAGCATGCTTCTGCAGTTTCAGAGGAAGCTGACTTGCTGTAAGAAACACATTGATCTTGAGCTGGTTATTTGAATCAAAAAGTACATAAATGGCAATGTATTTGGGTAAAAGAGTAAGTACTGGACCATATTTAGCAAGCACTACGTGTAGATGAAGGTAATATTGGCTGAGAAGCTTGAGGAAAGGATTCATGAACAACTTGGTCAGCTTGAATATATAGCAAAATATGGACAAACAGTCCAAGGGAAGGGCATTTTTAGTAGTTTTAGGTCTTAGGTGGGTAATTATTAAAACACAAATGTATCTCTTTATTTTAAAAATAAAAAATTGTCCTAACTCCCAATTGCAATTTGGCTTAATTTAATTTGACGCTCAAAACCTCGACTTTTTCTTTTTTTTCAATATTGTAATTTTTATTGAAAGAAAGAACATCAAATTTAGTACATGTTATATAAAACACATTCTCATATCCAGTATCGATGTTCTGTGCATTAGTCCCAACATAGTATACTCTACAATGACTATTCATCAAATGATGTGTGTGGGATTAGCCCAAGGAATGTAGGGGCGGGGGACTTTTTCTTTTTTTAAATGAAAATCAGGATCAAACAACCCAAAACATGAACTTTGAACATCGTGAAGGCAAAGAATATCTTCCAATTCTAAAAGGGACATCTACCATTGACCTTTACATGACTTCAACAGGTTTTAGCTAAAGTATTTTTGGATTCGTTTTTGAGCAGCTTTGGATCATAATTAATCTAAAAAATTTGAGGGTTTTTTCCTCTAAAAATTCAGATTTTTCCCCATAAAAACTTGGTCAGAAAAATTTGAGGCTTAATAAATAGCCCCTTAGCATTCTTAATGTTGATATGGGTGAGTGCAGAGGCCCTCTTTTTTGTATGGATTTTGAGGGCACTCCCACCTATTGGTTTGAAATTGTTAAGTGGAAAGCACAACTACGTGAACTAGGATAAAGTAGATTTTCCATAGGCTTTTCATGTCTGTGTTATCAATAGAGTGTTGTCAAAGCCCATGGAGACTGTAACCCTGTTCTGTAGAAATAAAATATGAGAAGTGTGCCAAAGGAGTAGAATAGTTGCGGAAATGATATGGAATGACTGCTTTCTGTCCTAATGGACTGTGATTTAGAAGTATGTCATTAATGCAAATCAGAGGGCATGGAAATAAAGTCTTTGCATAAACTATTGTTGGGTTCTCCAGATGTCTAGGAGATATGATGGTTGCCATAGGTGAAGGTTACAGTATACTAACAAAACAATGGTAAAACAGACTACCCTTAAACCGCAAATTTCCAAGTATCTACTTCAGGATATAGTAAATGTAAATGTTGCTCACCCGTAATACAATCCAAAAATGACTTTATCTGTCCACTTGGCTGTTTCGGCAATATAGAATCTTCACTCGTTAACAAAAGCTTGTCTTCTGGAACCAGCTCAAACTTCCTTAGCACTAAGATATCAACCATAGTCATGTTCACTCAACACATCTTGCAAAGATATTTTAAACCCAACCACCATGAAAAACATTTAAAAATGTGTATCAGGGACCTAGGGTTGTCAACCCTGACTGATATGAGAAAAGCTTCTACTATATAAAATGAAAATCGTGAATAAAAACAATTAAAAAAAAAAGTATCAAAAAATGTATCAAGTTTGGTCATTATCATTTACACCATGTTAAAGGTATGGGAAATTTGAAAAACTGCCATGCAATTAAAATACAGGCATGGGACCGGTTATCCAGAATGCTCAGGACCAAGGGTTTTCTGTATAAAGGATCTTCCTAAAATATGGATCTTGAAACTTCAAAATGTACAAGCTACTGTTTTAATATTACAGAGAAAAAGGAAATCAGTTACAAACTTGATTAAATGGAGTCAGCTTTTGTTTCTGTCCCCTCTCTAACTGTACATGATTATAGTCATTTTTATTCATTATGGACAAAAATTCATTGTAGTCCTTGGTGGCCTGATTATTAATTCTACTAGGGTTGTGTGGCAACTAAACAAATAAATTTTTTTTTCAGTGTGCAAAAAAATAAATGGGGGGGGGGTCAGGAAATGGTAATACTAAAGATAAATATCGAAGTGTATAATTACCATGCTAAGCACATAGACATTTAGGGAAAATACATACATAGACAGTGAGTGTCACTGAGCTCCATATCTGCTTCAGTCCAGACCAGTCTCTTTCCAAAAACATCAACACAAAAATATTTGTCTGTTGTCATGTCCTTCTGAGACGGGAGGTATTGGCCACTAATATCACAAAGTAATCCTGATCTGTTCATCTGACAGCTGGTCACACCTGTCATAATAATAATCAATGGACATTATATATTGAAGTGAAGAAATACAATTCAAAAGATTTTGATAGATAATTTAGATCACATGGGTATATTTGATAACTTAGTTAGTTCATACATGTTTAGAAAGTTATTAGGGCAAAGGTATGTAATTTCCAAAACTTGAAACTAACAATACAAAATCAAAGTAACCTGAATAAGTCTCATAAAGTAGCATGGAAAGGATGTTACTACAAAGTTAAGGCTGCCTTGGCAGTTCAATGCTTGACAAATCTTAGCCTGGTTTGTGTAGTTCATTGGTTTATACTGTCAAGACCAGTAATCCCCAACCAGTGCCTCATGAGTAACATGTCGCTCTCTGAACCCTTGGCTATTGCTCCCAGTGGCCTTAAAGCATGTGCTTATTTTTGAATTCCTTGCTTGGAGGAAAGTTTTGGTTGCTACCAAATGGCCAATCACAGCCCTTATTTGGCACCTCTAGGAATGTTTTCATGCTTGTGTTGCTATCCAACTCACATTTGAGTAACCCACAAGTAAAGGCTAAATGAAAAAAAATTAAAGTCAAAAATCTGGGGGAGGGGTTTTAAGGACAATGAAAGTCAAAAATCTAGGGAAGATTTTTTTAGCACAAGATGGTGCCACCTGGTACCCGGACAGACAGATTCTTCCAAAGGAAAGGAACCATTGGGGATAGAAAGGTTAGGGACTGGGGTGCATTACATAAATGGTAACCCTAAGCAGAAGAGAAACCCAGGCTATACAAGTAAATGTTAAATTAGTTGTTTACCTTTGAGTTAACTTTTAGTATGATGTAGAGGGGGATATTCTGAGGCAATCTGCAATTTGTGGGTTTTCCTTTTTATTATTTGAGGTTAGTTTTTTTTCAGAAGCTCTTCAGTTCTTTAATTTCAGAAATCTGTATCCTAAGGTCTAAATTACCTTAGTAATCATGCACTGATTTGAATAAGCGACTGGTATATGAATAGGAGAGGCCTGAATAGAAATACATTTGTAGCTTTACAGAGCAAATGTTGCAGACCACCATTTGAAAGCTGGAAAGTATCAGAAGCTGGCAAATAACTCAAAAACTATGAAAAAAGAAATAATGAAGAGCAACTGAAAAGTAGCTTAGCTTTGGCCATTCTAAAAGTTAAGTTAATTGTGAAACACCCCTTATATAGACACAACCTTATAAAGGATAAGGTTCATCTCAGTAAGTATTGAAGTTATGTAGCTCTATGGATTAATGATATGAAGATCTTAAAGTGTGATGCATATAGGTAAGATTTAAATGTCATTAATCCATGGGATGGACCTTGTATGTTTTTGCTTTTCTATTTTTAGCTAAGATGTTTTATTGTTTTTGTTAACTTGCCTAGTCAGCCAGTTAATTCATTGTTTACTATAATTTTAGATTAATTGCAACATAAACTCACAATGGCTTCTGTTGTAGGCTCCGGCATTCATTGTGGATGTGCCCAAGGGGCATTTTCTGCAAGAGGTACTTCCAGGCTCGACTTGATAAAAACCCAGAGGACAAAGTTTACAGACTTCATTTTGAGCAAAACTTCCTGCTGGGCAAATAACTGCAACATAGAAACAAGCCAATGAAAGTAAATCTGTATTTGTTAATGCCACTAGTAAATGTTTCATGGTTTTGTGCTCAGGGTGGAGATACCAGCTGATAACTGCATTTCTCTACTTACATACTGTATGCTGTACTCTACTCAACATACTTATTTTATAATAATCACTATAATAATCACTAGGTCATGTAAACTGTATGACTGCAAACCACTACATAGTCTGAAGAATGCATCTCTAAGATCAGGAAATCTATGAACTATAGAAGGAATAATATACTTTAAACAAGCAGCTATACAAGCTGAAGGGTCCTGTAGGACATACTATGTATGGAAGAAATCATGTACCAGCTGGTGATAGATTGGTTTTACAAAATAATTAGTAATTATATGAAATATCTACTAAATTTTACAAAATAATTAGTAATTATATGAAATCTACTCAATATTAATGAATGAAAGACCAAGGTCCCTTTAACTCTTTACATACCACATCCATTAAGCTGGTCGGGACTAGTCTTGGAGTTTAATGATTTCAAAAATCCTGGGGTACAGCCCAAACTGGCTTGTGGGAAGGAAGCAAGCTCTTCCTTGTACGGGAAAAACACAGATTTATCGGCCACAAACTCTTTGGAGTCCAAGTTCAGAGAATAGTTTCCACTTTTGATAACAGTGGAAAAGCGTCCAGCGAGATTATCACCAATAAGAGCATCTTCTAAGAAATAAAAAAAAAACTGACATGACATATGTCTACCAAGACTCGTCTTGAGAATTTAAGATCGAACATATTAAGGGGCAAATTTACAAAATTCAGGTGAAGAGATCGAAGTTCGATCGAATTCGGTCGAATACCGCTCGTATGATTTTTTTGGAGGAACGAATATGCAAATTTGGCCACTTCGATCATCGAATATTCGAATTATCGAATGACCATTCGATGATCGAAGGATTTTAACTTTTAAATTTATTTGAATGCCTACTTCGCTAGATTGAACCTACCGAATACCAATAGAAGCCTATGGGAATCCCCCCATAGGCTTCTTTTGCAAAAACCTGCTCGAATACCATTCGTACGATTGAACGCCTTGCTCATTCAAATTTTTCAGAGGCTTGAAGGAAAAAGTACGATTTTTTTTCGGGAAATCGAACGATCGGTATTCGATCGTACGATTTCATAGAGAAATCGAATATCAAGGAAATAAAAGCCTAAAACGAATCGATAAGCATTCGAGAGTCAAATGCTTATCGAATTTCGAGGGGATTCCAGGGATTTTATTTGAATTTTAGTAAATTTGCCCCTAAGTGTTTAGGCATATGTGACATGGTGTTCTCATGTCACATATGTCACATAGATGGAATGACTACCAACGTCCAACAATCTGCTGAGGATCTTGGGATTAGTAAATCAACAAAAAGGGGACAACAATGGGTTGGAGGTCAAAGTTCCTTCTGGGAGCTAAAAACAGTTCTTAATTTGCATTTACACATGAATACCAAATAGAAGAAAACTTACCAATATCATGCAAACTGGGCATGAAAGATTCAGGGAAATCTTCTAACTGTGCTGTCCAAGTAATATTCACCCTTAACTGATCAGCTGACAAACATTCTACAAAGACCGTGGACTCGTCACAGACTGGTACAGTTCCAGCACCCCTGCTCCCGAAATAGTTCACCTGTGTTACAGGTACAATGAGAAATATTTAGAGGAAAAAAGTAACGCTGGAAATTTGTAAAGAATAGGTTCATATGGGTGATATTTCTGTACAAACTAACTTTTTAAAACTTACTAGCTGTTTGTCTCTTCTTGTATGAAGAACCAAACCATCAAGAATGAGCCATCTCATTGACTGTCTCTAAGGTTCAAGGTTTTAATTTTAAGATCACTAGCGCTCTCTTACTGTATGAACCAAACTATTATTCAAGACATCTGCTGTTTCTAAGGTTCAAGATTTTTATTTTATGTTCACTAGCGCAAGTTTTTGGTAGAAGGTGTTATTTGTATATAATAGTAGACATAATTGCCTGAGAGCAATGCCAGTCTTGAGAAGGCCCTAGCATGTTTGATACCTTGATGAGACACAAGGCTTAAGGGTTCTCCTTAAAAAAAGACCACATTTTTTCATTGGGTTCTCCATTAACATAGAACAGATTTTTTATTGGTATCATGGCTTTACATTTAAGACAATGGGGGGGGGGGTTAATACTCAGAAGGAAAATCTATCAGACTGTAGTCCTTTGGAGAATTATCTCTGCATTCTTAGGGTTTAAAATTTATTTTTGAACTGACTAAAAATGAGCAAACTGCACTTGGCAGAATGTATGGGAATATTAATATCTAAGCTCTGTCCCAAAAAATGGAGATTAGAAATGTCCTTTGTTGATTTACTGAAAATCTTCTCTGCAGTGCATATTCCACATCCCAGAGTCCAGAAATAAATCTGGCACAGGGCAAAGCGCTCATTTATACCTGAATCTGGCACAGTCCTCTGGCCCTTAAATCATCTAGGATAAAAGTCCTAAAAGCCTGCAGTAATCCCGAGTATTCGGCCATGCACTTTTTACCAGTGGGAAGCAGGAGCTGAAACTGTGCTTGTGTCTGGATGCTTTGAAAAGATTGAATTTCTGTTAAAAGAAAAAGAAAGAAGAAAACATATATAAAGCCACAATTGAACATGAACAGGTAGGGGATCATCCCAACTAAAATATAATAAACCCTTATGGAAAGCAAAACCAGCCTATTGGGTTTATTAATGTTTAAATAGTTTTTTAGTAGACTTAAGGGATGAAGAACAAAATTATGGAAAGATCACATATCTGGAAAACCCCTGGTCCTGAGCATTCTGGATAACAGGTCCCATACCTGTACCAATTTCCCTTTAAATCTCTGTTATTGACAGTCTTGCCTGTTGCATAGTCAGGGGATCATATAGGCAGTTTCCCCATAAATTCAGAGGTTCACATAGACAAAGATTAGCATTAGGGGATACTCATTTTTATAGTCGGATTAATGTTCTATTAAAAAAAAAAAAACACCACTTCCAAGCAACAATCCTAGTAGTTTTATATTCAAACTTTTATTTTTTTTCACAAATCAGATTTTTTTCTAAGAGGCAGGTTTATCAATATGTGAGATTAGCACTCAAAAAAATTCACTGGCTTTGTATTAATTCCTATAGGATTTTACAAGTTTACTAATTAAATAGTGAACTACAGTATTACTTCCACCCATTGATAAAAGCAATTCTAAAAATGCCATAGGAATGAATACAAAGCCAGTGAATTTTTCTGTGGTGAGCTCTAATCTTACATTTTGATAATTCTGCACCTATGATTTTGGTTTTTTTTGCCGAAACACAAAAAGTTATAGATTTATGAAATGTAAAAACCACCAAAAACAAATACAAAAGTTTTGCAACTACAAGCAGTCGAGGTTTTTTAGAAATCTACTGGAGTTGCACTGATCCTATTGGACCATTTTTTTAGCCATTCAGTCCATACCAAGGCTTTTGTATTTTTTAGGGAATCTTTCGGTGTTTTTTCATTTCTGCATTTTTCATTTTTTTATTTGGAACTTTGAATCAATTCCATGGTATTCAGGATTTAAGAGAAATAGAGTTTAATCATTCCACTCTTCTTATATGAGAATATTTCCAAACAGGGAGGCCTGTATATCAACAAAGTGGGACTGAAACGATCCTTGACTGCTTCAGACATTGTCACATATGTTAATGAGCACATTATAACCCTTTCTAGGAAAGTTTTAAAATATTGGGGGTTCTGGGTGGAATAAAATATTTTTTTTTCTTGGCAGTTGCATACTTAAGACAACAGGTTTGTTTAATGTCTCATTGCCAATTGTCCCCAAAATGTCAAATTTGAGCATTAGATAGATTTGTATAAGTACATACTTTGACATGATCCAGGGTGAGGCACATGAACACCCCAAAGCTGAGTATTTGTATTGCACATAAATGTATTCTGGGGTAACATGTTCCGATAACCTTTGCGACAAACCAGCTGACATTTCTGAAAAGTTGCTCCAGCTTCTGATATGTTTTCACAGAAGACAGCTCCATGTTTCAAATTCTGGGCACCGAAGGCTAACGGGCATATTGGACCTTTTATTAAAAAAAAAGAAAAAACATTGAAATAAATCTAGAGAAATATCCACAAGTACAACAAATACACAATATCCTCTCCTCTGCATATTTCAACAAACACATGCAATGATTTAAATAATCAGGTATAACAAAATGTTTTGGGGTCTTGTGTGGGATATAGAAGAAGAAGAAGAAGTTAAAAAAAAAAAAGGTTGAAAAAAACAACATGGATTGATTAGAATGTATTTTCAGTTATGTAGAACATGTCCAAATTAACCATGTAATTTATTCTGAGATGGCCACACATTCCAACATTGACTACTTTCTTGGTGATCAAATTATCAATGAGTTCTTTTAATATAGTGACCCACTCTCTGTAAAGAAGAGGGCACTTGATTTTTACTCTCCAGAGTCTTTGCTGCTAGAAATTGTATTGTGTTGAATCACTTTCCGAGAAGTTTGTAACTAAAGCCAGAATTTGACCATGAATGATATAATGGCTGACTCCTTCCCAGTCATTTGTCAGTAATTGTACCATATGAAGCTAAAGGTTCCTTCATCAGGAACCTGCATGCCAAGAAGGTATATTTGATTCAATGGGAATTAGGAAGTGGAGTTCCAAAGACAAGACAAAACTCCTGGTGATCAACAGAAACAGAACAAGATGGCCAACCTACTTTTACAGGCAGGAGGTTTTCCCATTTCTGATACATTTAGTCGCGTTCCAGAGCCTTCTTCACCATCCGGAAAGACACAGAAGCACATAGTCCCATCCTGGTCACACTGAGTGGATGAAAAATCCCCATTCCCCCCACATTCTGGTACAAAAGCAAAGCTGACATTACGCGCTTGAACTTCAGATTTCAGCACATTGCAGTATCCTGGGCCTGATAAATGTGGATAAAACAGAGACAATAAATAAGGTCAATTTATTAAGTCATTCAAAACACGGAGGCCAGCAGCACTTTCTGTGGAACTTTATTTTCCTTATAAATTTAATCAGTAGTTCTTTTCACTTGTGAAAATATTCATGTCTTTAATGGCTGCAGATCATTTCTAAGAATGGGGGCAGTGTCCGCCTATGTCAGAAGATGGCCAAGCCTCAGTGACACCCATGGGAGGAATAAAGCAAAACAAGCTCCATTAGCTACCAGTCACTGGTGACTTCTTAAAGACTTTTAGGGGAATGTAATAAAAGTTGGTAACAGAAAAAAACATTCACAAAGTGAAAAATTATGCCTCTGCTAGAACAAATTTTGCTTTGCACAACTTTAATATAGGTTTTGCGAACCCGATCGCTTCCGACAGTGGAAGGCCGTTTGCATAATGTATAGTTTGCGCCAATGCACAGTCAATGTAATAAAACTTCTTACTGAAAAGTCGCTATGTTTGCTCCAATAGATTACAACACCTTCAAGCACTTCTTAAGAGTGCAAAATTAAAATTCGCAATGCACAATTATAATTCGCAATGCAATAACCATTTAACCAACAATATTACATTGCGAGATGTGGATTTTTAATCTTATTGATGCTCATTGTTTTGCTCTTTGCGACTTTAATTACATTCCCCCCTTTGAGTGGAACACTCTTATATTCTACCTTATGTCCAAACAGTTGGCTCCTTCTCTGATGTGACCCAAGTAAACAAATGACCCAAATACTACATATCAAATTACTTTTCAATTGCTTGAATGTGCTTTACAGAAAAAAAAAAGAAGAGGATATCTAAATATATTGCTTTCCAGTTATGGAACTGCACAACAGTTATTTCTTGAATGAAAACTACTGCTCACAAGCACAGGCCTGAGCAACGTAGATGAACTAGGCAGAACCAATCCTTATTTATCTTGAATAAATATTCTTGGTTTCACCCCATCTTCCACCATGCAGTTCTTGGCTTCACCCCATCTGCCCGTCTTCCACCATGTAGAACAAAACAGCCTGTGTGTGTCACTTACACTCATTACTACTGTGTACATCTGTTGTGCCACGCTGGATGACTTGGCCAGTGTTGGGTATTACACACCAAAACCTACTCTCTGATGCCTGCAAGGCAGAATATTGTCCATTCTGAAAAAATTAAACAAAAATTATAGATATTTTAATGTGTGCCCACAAACTTTATTCCGCACTCAGTGTGACTTATACATAGGCAGAATTATGTATATATGAAACAAAAAACGAGGGAAAGCCCCGCACACTGAGGGGCAGATTTACTATTATTCCCTAATTCTAAAAGCCCTCGAATTCGGCCGAAATTCAATAAGCATTCGACTATCGAATGCTTATCGA
>CM044441.1:147993012-148007245 GCA_024363595.1 Xenopus borealis
AGTGTGTTGGGAGTTTCCTTAAGTGAGAAGGATCTTGGGGTTTTTATCAATCTTTAAGTCAGTTGTTCATTTTGAATAATGTCACAGGCTCTTATTGAAGAAGGGAATGGTTTTGGAGTACAATAGTTATTCTGGAGGCCTTGGGGTCCATAGTGAATTATTGGAAGCTTAGAACTTGGATGAACCACGTTTAGAACTTGAGAAATTCCCCAGTATCCCAAGACTTTGGGGCTTAAGTTGGGGAGCAAAGATCTTAAGTAATTTGGAAAGGTAAACTGAATGCAGGTCTTGGCATAAGCTGAGCACTGGAATTAACAGAAGCTGACCTGAAAAAAAAACACTCACATTACTAAGACAAAGGGGTATAACTGTTCTGCAGAGAAAAAGAGGAGAATTTGGTATGTTTCAGGTCTACTTAAAGTTTAATTTTGGAAGAGTGATACAAAGAAAAGAATCTCTATAAGAAGTCAGTATTTGGTAATGCTTTTTATCAAAGACTGAATACTCAGTTTTAGGGTGAAAAAGGGTCAGACGAGAAAGGCATAGTCACTGTGTCTGAGACCATTGAAGAGGTCAATCTTTGTTTTTGTTAAAAAATAATAGTTTGGGTTATCACATATGTTGAAACAATGTGGAATGGTGTAAATGTATAATTCTCTGACGTTTGATCTTTGCTATGTCAGTGAATATAATATTATAAACAAAATAACAATATGGCAGCTCACACTCAACAAGTTACATCTTCAGACATTGCTTTTTATATCTGTATGTGAATGACGCAGGTAACACAATGAACAGGATTGCACAATTCACAGGAACACCAGGGCTATATTAAAAACATTTCTCTAATTTCCAGACCACATTTCCTCTATGAAAAGCAAGCAGCTTGATGCAAGAGGATGGTTGCTGTGTTAAAACATGAATGCAGAGTTACTATTATTAATGGACCTTTTGTAAAAAACATTGTCTTGTTTTTATATATTTGCCTTTCTGCTCTGCTTCTTTGAAGTCTGCAGCTGTCAATCACTCCAGAAACCAGCATTATTGCATTTCTGTTTATTACTGCTTATAGTTCTATCTAGAAATATTTACTGACTTCCTATTTGCTGGCAGACTAGCAGGGTACTATTCCTTTAAGGTCCTACCTGCCTTCAAAGACTGTTGCTTTGATGTGGTGCTATCTAGCAGCTACATTGATAATTAGTGTGCAACAACTTTTAGGTGCAGATTTACAAAGTTTTGAAAAAAAACAAACAAACAATACTTGATTTTTAATTCAATAGGTTGCCACCTAAAACCTGCTGAGTTCATGTAGAAGTCAATGGCAGAGGTCTATTGACCCACTTGAACACTAGATTTAAATTTCGTTTGAATTCTGTCTTTGGTTCAGTAACATTCATTCTAATTTTGGACGTTAGAGTTTTTTCATAAATGAGCTACCATTCCAGTTAATGAATATATTTGAGTTTATTAGAGTAAAAACAAAATCGCCTATTAAAGCTAGTCCTTTTTTATGGCAGGGTCTATTGAAGACATTACCTCTGTACAACCAGGCACAACAATATCCACAGGCCCACTTTGAGGACTCCATGTTCGAGGAAGCCAGCTGGAGACCAGCATGTTTGTTTGGTCTTGCTGACATCTTGTCTGACCTGCAAAAGAGAAATACACTGATGATGACATATACTCATGCCTACCTGGATGCCTACATGTTTCTTTATCATCTCCCATAGCCTGTTATGAAAGCCAGAAATAAAAATTAATTAGCGGCACAGGGGTGGAGAATGACGCTTGAGGTTGGAATTAAAATCTATATACCAGGTGCACCTGCCTGGATTTTTTTCATAGCTCCTATGGCCTGTACTGTTTGTCTATTTAGAACTATGGGATTTCCTGTTTTTATTGTTCATTTTATTTCTTGTTGCTTTACAGGGCTTGGAATGTTGCGCAGATACCAAGAAGCAGTATATGTGTGATTATATATGCTAAGAAGCTGACATTCTATAACAGTGTGATCTTCCTAAACCTATAGCTTGACAACGGTGCCTGGGTACACAAACATGTTGCTATTATTACTTGAGTTATAGGAACTATTTTACCATAAATTTAATCTGTATTTAATGGTGAGTTTTTCTCTATTGTGGGCCACATACAGCTGTTACCGTTTTTACCATGTACTGATATATAAATAGCCTGTACACCCACTGGTGGGTAACTATTGCAATTTACACATTAATGGAAGTCATATGTTCTTAGTGTTGCATGACTTACTCTGTATCTGAACATTTTATCCTGTAGGAACTGGCTTTTAGAGCCAACAATATGGTAGGTGACATACATCTCTCTCCAATAGGTGGGACAAAGGGCCTTAGCAGAATTGTTGTATCCATAAGAAAATGGTTTTGGTCCCAGAGAAATTGGCCCAAATCATACCTCCTTAAGTGTTTCAGATTTGTATTCTCTGGTAAGAAGCCTCAAGTGCTTGCTATATTAATCAATAAAACCATCACCATTATATGACCAAAGGGAGGTTCCACCTACTGGTGAGTCGCTACAGCAGTATACACATTATTGTTTATCGAAACACTTTATCCTGGCCCTGGTAGGTACTAGCTATCTACAGTAGGCAGGACCTTAGCTGTCACCAATAAGCAGAAGTCTTCACTGCTGTCCTCTTTTTAAAGGATGGTCAAGGCCTCAGGAAATTCATTATAGGGGAAGAGTAAAGGGCTTCAAATAATCTAATATTCTTTACCTCTCCTTATCAGCTGCCTTATTGGAATAGCCCCAATTCATACTTCACATCTGTTTCTGGTTTGTCTTTCCTGGTATGAAGTCAAGTGTTCTTCTTGCTATATCCCCCCATATAGAGAATAACACAGCTAGAGCAAATGGAGGAAGGTAATGCCTCTCATTCAGCTACCAATGTGAATACGACTAGTTAATCTGATGCTAGTTTATAAGCTCTAAGAGCAGCGACTTGCACAGGCTATTCTATCTGCTATTTGCAGATAACAGCTCAAAATTCATTTGAGTGGTGCAGATCTTGTACAAGTCCCCCTCAGTCTTACTAGGATGTGGGTGATTCACTCCCCCTTTGGTTAATGGTTCATCTAAGACTCTAAGAATGGTGACTTGCATTAACAATCTCTCTGCTACTTGCAGATAACAGAGCAAAATTCATTGGTGTGGTGCGAATCTCGTCCCCTCAGTCGTAGCTGGAGGTCAATGGTTTACTTCCCCTTTCGTCAATGGTTCAATCGCCCTTTGTTTGATATGTGAATCTGTCTGAGATGTGAATCTATGCACCATTATCATGTTTAATTTGATGCTGCACAGAAATCTGATGAATGATGACTTAATGCAAATTAATCATCACAATGGAAAAATACATTTTAGATAAGACATTAAAAAACGACAGCTGGAAAAAAGTCTTTAAGACGTAGAAAAGATATGACTGTATAGATTCAAAGGTTAACTAATCATCTGAACGAATAAGGCAAATACTCACACTGTGGAGGGCGAGATGTTCTTTTTAATGAGCCAGCTATGTAATTTCCATCCTCATCTACACACCAGTGGTGGCCTGAACAAGAAAAGGTCATTTGCATCTATGGTCTTATCAGCAAGCTACACAGAGAGTAATGCCAGTAATGAACTACAGAACACTGCATGTCCTATAATAGTCCCTGCCTCTCGCACAATAATGTGGCACTCACCTGTGCTCCCATAATATTGCACAGGCTCCCAATTTCCTAATCCATCACATTGGGGTACATAAGGGTGATATGCCACTTGTGAGACTTCTTCAGTAGAGCGCTCCAAATCTCTTCTTTGTTGCCAATGAAATTGCAGTGCTGCAAATGAGAACAAAAAAACTATTTAACATAAAAATAAAAGTGCAAGGATAACCGTGGTTAGCCAGATCTTCTGTCTTGTTCTATCATAACATTTAACAAACCCAACTGATTTTACCCAAAAATTGTTAACTTGGTTCACAAAAAAACCAGCAGCCCAATTTCAGGGTCCTCTTTAGTAGCTTGCATGTTTGATCTTCTAGCAAAAAAAAATCAAGCAATTACATTATTTATATCGGTTGAGTTAAAAATTAACCTGATGTAAAATAAGTCAGAAAAAGAACAACATCAAGGTGTTTTGTTTAACTATAGCAGATAGACTGTTGGTGATGTTGCTCATAACTACATATGTGCATATACTTCGTACTCGATTGTGCAGCGAGATGAAGTGAATAGTTGTCTCGGTCACTGAACCTCTCAGAGAATGGCAACCCTGAGGTAAAGAAGCCCTCTCGGTGGAGAAGTTCTCTTTCTGGTAGCTGTATCCCACTTGCAATTAAAAAGCTCTGTCCCCAAGGAAAATGAGACGTGGATGATATTGCAGTTAGATCTGCTGCCTCATTCATGAACTGCATGGCTTTCAGTTTTGCAAGCTCGCAAGATGCAGGGCCTACAAAGGCAAACACAAAAAAAAGAAACAAGGCTGATTTTTTATGTAAACTGAGGGTGCCATATTTTTAGTTTTCAGTATATTTCTTGATATAACATTTGCCATATCACACTACTGTCCCATAAGTACTGCTGTATGCACATTACCTTACTATTGTATGCACAATGCTGCATCATGCCATTACTGCATGATCATTACTGGATCATAGGTATTACCTTAGACACATTAGTGACCCTTACCTGCTACTGAAAGTATAAAACTGGTATATGAGTATACACTCATTGCTGCCAATATCTTGCAAGGCTTGGTTTGTAAAGCCAAAGTGTATGTGGTTTCCAGAAAGTAATATGGAGTGGTAAGATAGAAATTAATTTGAAAGGTGATGCCTTTATTAGGATACACAGAGTAAAGAAGGAAGAGGTGTCCCAAGTATGCAATACCTTGGGGGGTATTTACTAAAACTGAAATTAATTTAATTTTTTTTATTAAAACAAAGTAGACTTAACTCCCATCCACAAATTTAACTCATTTATCAATAATTCTTCTTGTAAATATTAGAGTGGAAAAACTCAAGCCTCAATTCGAATTGTTGCTCCAAAAAAACTCGTTGTTATCAAATTGGTGCCAGGATCAGATTTTCAAACAAAAACCAGCTCACAATGTCAACATCTTCAGGGACATATGCCATTGACTTTTACATTACCTCGACAGGTTTTAGCTGAAGTATTTTTGGATTTCAATTTTTAGCAGCTTTGGAGTATAATACATCTCTAAAAATTCTAGTTTTCTTTTTTCCCTTTAAAAACTCTACCACAAAAATTTAAGGTTGAATAAATATACCCCTTAGTTTTTAGTCATGTCTCAGGAAATGCAATCGAATAGCTAAAATATCTACAATTGTGGAAACTTTGATGGGATGCAGCTATTTTCTCCATGGAAGAGACATACTGTGGATTAGAAACCAACGTAATTTAGAAAAGAACTGAATGAGAATAATAAAAGGTGGGAAAAGCAAGAGGAAGGAAGAAAAAGACCTAGAATGGGAGGAACCAAAGAAAATGTGTAAAGATAATTCTAAATCAGTATTGTATGTTTATTATGAGTCACTGCTTTGTGTACTTTATTGTGGAACAGAGATTACCTTTTAAATAAGCTTAATTCAACAATTCCACACATACCGCTGGTTTGGTGGATATTAATATTCTTTGTTTAAACATTACTGCTGATCGTTGTTTGACAGCTAAATGACTGATTTTAAATAGTATATCCAAAGCATGCTGTATTTTGTAATGAAGAAAACACATTCTAAATCAATTTTATCAGTAAAAAACACAGATAAAGTCCATCTGTAGCAGCTGATCACTTCAGCTACACAAAGGGGCTTCTTTATTGTATATTAAATCAAGGGATAGTAAGAACTTAAAACTTACATTTTGGAACCTCATTTTTGGATACTGTCTGCTCGAGTTTTTGTCCCTCAAGGTCAACACACCAACAGTTCCGAAGCTCAAAATGGTTTAAAGGTTGAGAGAAGGCACTGTATGGTCCTGGGTAGAAAGTAAGGCTGCCATTTAACAGTATCCAAAGCATTAAAGGATTTAGTAAAATATTATTAGACAGTGAGGTTAGGTTTCCACTCAGAAGCTCAGCTGGAACATCATTAAAGGTATTATAGTTTAAGAAAATTGGGAAAAGATTCTGGTGTCCATTTTTGTACAGCTCCTTAACAAAGGTAGAAAAGTTCTGAGAGGAAGTCCTTTTATACTTTTGTATAATATTAAAAGCCTCCAAAATAGAATTGTTTTTGCTTTGCTTTGTCCACAATTCATAAAGCTCAAAAACTTGCTCAGCGGGTCCATCACACTGCACTGGCTTCCACTTCCCATCATCCGTGCACTGCGGGACATAAAGAGTGGAAAATTGCAAGAATGATACTTCTGCCAAGAAGGACGTTGTGCTCTGTAGAAAAGCATCGCCTGCTTCCAGCTGGCACAAACTTGGGCCTAAAAGAGCATAAATATGGAATCAGTTAATAAAATATAGAATTATTTTTATCATTCATTTTCAGAGCTCTGAACGGTTGGCCTTGGAACTCATATTAAAACATGGTTCAACGGAGATCTTTAAAACCTTTAGGACTATATTTATGATGTATCAAAATAGAACTGGATTCTCCTTCAACACTTTTTTGTCATAGGTTTGGATAGGAGAACATATCTGAGATACATTTTTTTATTATACAAATATTAATTTATGAAATAAGACTTTTAATAATCAAAATTGGTGAAAACCAAAATTGTCATCAAAAAATGCTTTTATTGGAACATTTAAAAAATAAATAAATAAATAAATTCAGAAAGCAGCATCTCCAGGTCTAAGCCTCATCATTTTAATAATATTAGTGCAATTGAAATACTAGTTGATTGATAGTACTACAGTATTTTGATATTGAGAAAAAAAAACTTGTAAGAAACTACACAACAATGTTGAAACAATCTTTATGTAAATTTGACACCCAACTGATTTCTATTCGCATCAATCATAGACTTATTTTTCATGCCATCCCCACATTTTCAGCTGGTATAATAAAACTATTTATGTGTAGGTTTTTTTTTTTAATGAATGCTATAACTTACATTGTATATCTTCACCGGATACTTTTTGGGTTCCTGGAATGATTCTTCCTTCTAAATCAACACAAAAGCAAAGTTTTCCCATACACTGAACTGGTATAAAATTTCCTTTAAGATTACATGCTGGAATAAATAACTCTGACCCAGGAGGCAGGCTTTTCCTCAAGGCTATTTGACTATGATGCTCCTTTTCACATTTTGTAGGACATCTCGGGTGCTTTCCTTGTGTTCTTGTTCTCTCAATTTCCCTGCCCTTGTCATCCACACACCAGCATTCTGTTTTACTGCACTGGATATCTTCATATCTTCCATCCTCTTTGCACACTGGAATATATATCTCTGAGCTCCTTTTCTCACAGTCATTTGAAAGTAAAATTAATTTGACAGCTTCTGCTGCATTTTGAGCAACATTAGATGGAACAGAAATCACATCTTGCAAAAATAGTGCAAATTCTTCTAAATCCAGAACTGAAGAAAAAACACCAACAAGGTCCCGACTTTCCTGAAGGTTAACGATACGACCAAAATCCCCTTGAATACTTTGGTTCAAGTTAACAATAGGCTTTGAGATGTTTAATATTTCTTTTGTAAGGTACGAATCTTCAGTTGGGGAAAATAATTGTGCAAGTTCTCTAAAATTCCCCCCGCTATACATGCCCGTTAATCCAATCTGCTGAAATAAACCACTAAAGTTGAATTTGCTGTTTGTACCAACTGCCCCACTGAAGTTAAAAGAGCCAAGGTTTTTTAAGTACATTCCCCCAAATAAGTTTTCTTGGAAATTCTTAGAACTACGGGCAATGTTTAAGGCAATCTGCATCAGTTCTTTGGAAGGGAAAAGACCGCTGACCATGTCACCGACAAAGCTGTCCAGTTCATATCTACTTCCACTGGTTTTTTGCATGATTGGAAATAGAAGGCCAGATTTTACAAACATTTCCAGCATATAGGATGAGCAATACTTTGTATTAATTTGTGCTTCTCCATCTTCCTCTTGAGTAACAAACAGGTTATGTGTTCCAAAGCTTCCTGTAGGTCCATAAAACAAACTTGACAAAGCTTGTCTTCTCTGAGAAGAACAATCACCAATATCTATAGAAAAAATAAGAATGATGAATATATATATATTTTAGATCATTCTATTTACGAGTCTTGCTAATTCCAGTATAATATTCCTATAAGACCCTGATTTAAAAAAAATTTGGAGAAACACAATCACTTATACATTTGAAATATGTACAGTTCTCATGACTGTAATAGAATTTAATTCATAAATTGAATATTGTCCATTATGTTTCATTGACTCACTGCAGCTTGGAGAGTCTCCAAATCTTCTTGTTCCATGTATTTCACGTCCTTTAGAATCCACACACCAGCACTGTTGTCCTGTTTGGCACTGAATAGGTTTAAAATCTCCATTGTCATCACAAGAAGGAATGTAGATGTCACCCATTTGAGAGGCAGTAAATCTTTGGACCTCACAAATAGATGGACCTGCAACAAAAATAAAACCAGAAATTCTTCTTCATTTCTTGCAGTTGAAGTTGTTTGGCTGTCATCATGCATAAACAAATTAACTGAATGTGACCAACCACATGCATTACCAGTAACATGGTGATGTCCATATACACTGTAGGCCATTGGCCATTTTACCTTCTTAGCTGTCTGTTGCAACTGAGGAAATTCTAAAATGTATCATCAACCACCCATCATTTAATACTTACATCGGAATTTCCCTGAAGTGATCAACCTCACTCCTAAAAATCGTCTTTGTAGAATGCGATAGATAGCGGTTTCTGTAAAAGTGAGGGGTGATGATAGCCCAGCGAAGACTGTGTCATAGACTTCATCCAACAGCAGTTCCAATCCTACAGGGAATATTGTTAGTTTCTTGTTGGAGGATTACAAAAACAATAGAAAGGATGTTAATAAGGGATTGGTTGGCTACGGGGAAACTGTTGAACTGATACACTGTGGGCTCTGCATTGGTTGAACTAAAATAGCTTGAGCTTGAAACTCTTTCAAAGAAGCTATGGGAAACCAGGAACAAAATCGGACAATCTAACCTGTGCCTGCCAACTCCCTGCCAAGGCTATCAGCACAGTAGCAGTATCCAGAGATCTCTGGAAAAGACTCTCTCAGGGACGAAAATGACTTGAAAGCTTCAGGAAACCTAAAATTAAACAAAGTATAAGAATAATTAGTATGTTTGATCTGTTATCCCAGTATGGGCAGTAAGATTTAGAGCATGTTACCCAACATTCTGAAGCTCTGTGGGTGAGGGACAAAATGCTCAAATTGCCACTCCATGAGAATCCCAATTAGCCTACCTGCTGAAGCTGGTGACAACATCGACTGCCATCTTATCAGTTGCATTGACAAGCTTACACTGTACAGGCTGGAATGTGCCATCGTCAGAGCAATGAGGAGGAGTCTTCTCTCCGAAACCATGCAAAATCCGCCGGTCTCTTATTTGACAACTCCGAGGACCTACGTAAATAAATATACAATTTCATTCTCTATTTCACAAGGAACATTTTAATTGTTATTTGTCTTCCAAATTGACATTGAGTCCACCTAAGTGTCCAATAAAATCAATAGAAAATGAATATTTTTCTTAAGCCCTTATAGTACAGTTATAGCAAGCCTGAAAGCTACATATGCTAAAAGCCTCTGCAACAGAAAGTGTAACCAGAAGGAGCAGGGTATGAAAAGCTTAAGCCCAGGAACCCAGCTGCTGACAAATATTCAGAGTCTACATAGCAGAACTGTACTTGGAATGCCTGCTGTGGATCAAGAGACTGGTGGGCTGTGTGTATCGCATAAGTGGATTGCCGTGAATACTATGAAGAAAACGATGGCAAAGGACTGAGAAGTTGATTTCTCATAGAGACCTGCCACTGTATTTAAATATATCTGGCTGTTCCAATATTTCATTCTTGACAAAGATACGCAAAAATATTGCCAAGTACCCTTGGGTGCCCGATTGCTTCTTGTGTGGGTTCAGTAATGTGTAAAATGTGACTGCATGTCTTGACTGAATATGTGTGACAATGACCATTGGTGGTGCCAAATAGAAGCAATAGGAATAGGTAAGAAAGAATGGGCACTAGATGCACAAGATAGTGAGGAAACGTAGAACAGGCAGTCCAACACCTCAACAAGGAAGGAGTGGAACACAGACTCTGACAGATACACTACCAAACAAACTTTTAGTACAAGACCAGACATTATAAATTTATATTTATATCTTGAAGTTCAGATAGTGTTTATGCACCTATTCTACATAAACCCAGCTAAAAGAGCTCATGTCAAAAAGGGGGCATATCTTACCTTTCAAGGTCAACTAGAGTGATATTTGGGGTGAATATGTATTTGCTGTCCTAAATATTCTTCAAACTATGACTGAAGCCCAAATATTCTCCTTTATTTATACTAATTTAATGAGCTAAGGGGACCATCGCCAAAGGTTGGACATTGTAGTATTAGACCTGACCATGCCAACCTATAGATTTCACTTCAGATTCACTAAAGTGATTAATGCTAGTGAAAATTCGTCAGTGTGACATCATTTTGTTACTTTGCCAATTTAATAACGAGTGTAGGCCTTTTAGTGAAGGAGATTTACTCTAGCGTTGCTTCGCACTCTAACGGCAGGCGAATTCATTAAGATGCGGATTTTAATGAACGTTAGCTGTTCCGTCAGACTTGCCTTCACCAGCTCATACCAGGCGAAGTGCAATAGAGTAAATGGGACTTCCTCAATTTTGGTTGAAATTTTTTCTAAGTCCCAAATAACGCTGGCATCGTTTACTTTATCAGGGTGATAGCCTGCAAAAGATCATACTTTTTTTTTAGGGTACCCAGGTTCCCCCCTACATTTCCTAACATATGGCAACTATATGGCAATTATAACAACTCTATATTATTTTATTAAGGTTCCCTGGGCTTGTGTAATGTAATGTATTTACTGCAACATATATGTCCATTCAACTTTAACTTACAGCTGTATGCAAATTAGCCAACGCTAGCGCAACTTCGCTTTGCTTGGTGAAGTAACGCTAGCGCATCTTCGGCAGCATGGACGCAACTTAGCATTTTAGTGAATTAGCATTGTCCTGGCGTATCGACGCCTGGAGAAGTGTTGAGATGTGAGCAAAAAGGACGCTGGCGAAGTTGCACTCTTTAGTGAATTTGCCCCTATGTGTATAGCACAAAAGACTCACAAAAGTTTTTTTTCTCAGAATTCCAGCATAATGGCAGGCACCCAGTTATTAGCATTGACCAGGACCATGAACGTAATGAAGCAACAGGAGGACTATCTTTGTGAATAATGTCAATGTGTACTCAATGCCATTTCTCTGCAGTCAGAGATCTAAATTCCATCATGGAACCTGTCTTTATGGTTTGTTTGTACAACTGGAAAAAAATTGTCAAACTGTTTTAATAACAAATTTATTATATATATATATCTTAGTCTGCTAACACAGCTGCACAGCTGGAATGTAACACCCCTGTGTTTTTATTTCAGAACAAATATATGTCCTGTGAAGAACTGTTCGGATCTTTGTAGTAGAAATACAGAGAACATGAAACATCAAACATAAAGCTTGCTCATAAAGAACAAACTGTTTATGAAAATGTTATTGGCCTCCTTGAGTCAAGCTTTTCTGATTTACAAGATATACTGATATGCTGCAATATGTCACCCAAGTAATATCTTGGGAAGTTAAAGTATCTTGTTTAATCACATGGGGTATTACCACTGGATGCCTTTGAGTTTATATGGAATCCTTTTAAAGGTATATGTCCAGGATATCATGAACATTTTGAATAAACAATGTAATATGTGTAGTAAAAAATATGGGCTTGTAAATTTTGAAATTCTGTCCATGTATATTCGCATACTGCTTGAAAACTCTACTGTGTTGTCCTAGAAACAATATGGTTTATGGCTGAGCAATGGAATTTGTGTTGTTTCTTAATTATTATTATGAAATGAAAACCCTCAATGGGCATTCCCAGTTATGTTGGACTTTTTGTACCTCCCATTTTATGTTTTGGGGGTGTTACTGTCAGGACTCTGGGGGATTCAAACCCAGTGGCTTTCATGATCTGTTATATCCTGCTGAGCCAATGGAGGTGTTTGGAGGTTTCTGCTTGCAACTATCTTTGAGGTAATCAGCTTGAAAAAAGGAAAATGTTCTGAAAGCTTGCTATGATTATATTAGTTAGCCAATAAAGGTATCACCTTTATACCATTATGTTATTTTTTTTTTCAAAAGGGTTGACCAACAACAATCCATATAGACTCTTAATTAATAAGGCAAAACAAGGCACGGGAGTGAGATTTTTATGTGCGGTTACACAACACTGATTTATATTGGGGATACTTTTGTTATTTAAACCCCAGTTGCATACATGGGCAGAAAGCCTAAGTTATACTCCTAATTTTAGGTTGCAATTTCAATTTTATTATACACCTCTGTGGTGTATTTAATATTTTGTTTTTACTTTCTTCTCATTAAAAGACAAGTTTTATTCGTCTTCCTCCCGGAAACCCAACTGACCATTGGAGTTATGGTTCAACTGAAACGAGTTCTATTTGGAGCAAATATGTAGGGAGAATAAAGCAGGTTAATTGAGATCGTGGGGGGGGTTGTACACAGAGAGAGCAGATTTATAAAAGGTTGAATTTCGAAGTAAGGGGAGGTTTGTTTGTTTTTTAAACTCCCATTACGTCAAAATTATCATTTAAAAAGACCAATCGAAATTTATTAAAAAAAAAAATCTAATTGAGGGGAATAGTCCCTATTCATTCGATCGATCTTTAGCACATTTGATCGAATTTTTAAAGTAAACCAAATGACTCCACCTAGAGTCTAGGAGGAACCCCATAGGCTAAAGCAGCAATTTGGCAGGTTGTAGATGGCAAATGGTCGAAGTCAAATTTTTAAAGAGAGAGTACATGATAAATTTCAAAGTTTTTGCAAAATCGAATCAAATTTGGACTATTCCCTAGTCGAAGTACACAAAAATACCGCAAATTTTTTATTTTTTACTTCGAAATTTCAATTCAACCCTTGATAAATCTGCCCCTTAATGTTAAAACTTCTAATTCCTCCGTGGTTTATATGATTCGGTGAAGTTTTCTGTTGGGAATACAATGTATGTTACAGAAAGGCAAGTTACTGCTGGATGTAGGGAAAAAGGTAAAGACATGAACTAAAGAAAAGTTATTTGCCACAATGATGTGCAGAGGCTCTCTCTATTCCCCTTGCTCTCCTACTGGTTTCCTCACCAAGACCGAATACTCACACTGAATAGAAATGTATTTTTTTTAAAAATTGAATTAAATGCATTCTCCTCTCAAGCCTCGTACTAGTAGTTATTTCTTTATGTAGTAACTCTGCAACATGCCTATTTGTTGTCATGGCTTATCAGACATATACTTGGCTTACATCCAGAAGGTTTTCCTGTTTTCCTTGTCCCATAGATCTCCATTCCTTCTGAATCCACACACCAGCATTGTCCGGTCTCCGGATGGCACTGTACAGACTCAAACTCGCCTGAATCCTTGCACTGGGGTATGAGGGATGTTGACGTGCTGTTAATATACCCGCTCACCAATATCTGCTGCTTTGCAAGTTGGCAAAACGATAAGCCTGGAGTGTAATGTTAATACATAGAGGTTATTAGATGCCACACATTATCCCATATAAGGGCTTTTCCTTAAATAAACATGCCAAAACATTTTTTTTTTTGGCATCTTTAAAGAAAATGTTAATTCTATTCAATTTTAAATATAAAGCAAATCACTTTCAGGATAATGTATCCTGCGGCCACCTACCGTTACATTCCTTATGAACAGCAGGCAGAATATTAGAACTAGAAATTGCCCACAATACCCAACATTATTATCAATAGTTTTAGCATTTGTATAACACTGTATAACTTTAAATAGATGGTGATGATGGGATATATAGATTGAATTACAGAAAGCCTGTCTCCCATAGACTCCATTTTATCCAAATAATACAGTTTTTATAAAAAAAATAAAATTCCTTTTTCTCAACAGTCGCTTGTACTTGATCCCAACTAAGATATAATTAATCCCTATTGGAAGCAAAACC
>CM044441.1:148019506-148033695 GCA_024363595.1 Xenopus borealis
TAGAGCAGAATAATCCACCTCCCCAGTCCCACCTGGGCTCCCTCCACTCACACACAGAGGGTTTGTCCTCCCACATAGATACGTTCTCACCCCACTGACTCAAACCTTCCTCCTTCCCATCTGGGCCCCTCCCCTCTTTGCCATGACATCACATCACACTAGAGCTGCTCCGGCAGGTCCCAACGTCTGCAGCAAAGTGCCCAACCCCTCCCATTGGCTGCTTGCCTCATAGTGTGAGCTCTGCTCACCACACACAGCAGATCTTATTGGCTGCATATAAACCCCACCCTCACCCTATTGGTTGCATGGCAACTGAAGCCGGGATGCTGAGGCTGATGCCGCATCCATTCACACGTAATGTCAGTAGAACCCACAGCATTGCAGTTGTCTCCAGCCATAGCTTGGGCAGACGCCACAGGCAGGTTAATCCTTTCCAGGCAGGTAACCCTACTGCTGAGCCCCAGTAACTGTGTTTGAGGAGGCAGGGAACGGGGCATCTGGTGTGATCAGCCTGACTTAGTACACACCCCTTGTGTGAGAGTGAAAAGAAAGCACACGCCCCCTCACTGGTTCCTGATCACTAGTGTGGCCAACGAGGAGTCACTACTGACACCATCAGTCTGACAGTTACTGACTGACATCTCTGTGGATTAGGCTACCGGATCTGATCCATCTCATTCCTTCCACATGGACTTTAATATTTAGCATTTTTTAATAATTTTTTACAAGTCATTTTTTTTGGCTATTCTGGCACATAAGGAAGATATCTACTGAATCAACCTGCCTGGTATCCACAACTCTCTGGGGACAAGATGTGGACCTTTCTGGGGGTGGCCACCTTCACCTACGTGTATAAGAAATGCGACGAGTTGTTGAACACCTCCCGGCAGGAGCTGATAGTGGCCGGCTTGATGTGTTGCACAGTAGGACTGGTCCTGTCAGTCCTCCACTATAGGGGCAGGTTGGGCTCTAGGAAATCAGCCGTCAAGGGAACTGGACTCATCTCCAGGGTTCAGAATGGGACAACACAACGGGGCAACCTGAGGCAGACAGGAGCTAAAAAGGTATTGTTTATAACTATCTTTTATAGTCAGCTTCTATTTACTAACATGCAGAGGTAGACAAGCACAGTAACCTGGTAACAATTTATGGTGCCCATACATGGGCAGGTTTTGGCCTCCAAGTTGGCCACTGACCCGTGTGTTCCTTCACAGATCCATCTCTGAGGGAGATTGTTTGGATATAAACTGGACAGGCTGGGAAATCTAGCTGACTAAGGGTCCAGGGCTGATGTAATTGTATGGTTCACTCGTGATTTAGCCATTGGCTAGATCAGGGATCCCCAACCTTTTGAACCAGTGAGCAACATTCAGAAGTAAAAGGAGTTGGGGAGCAACACTAGCGTGAAAAATGTTTTTGGGGTGCAAAATAAGTGTTGTGATTGGCCATTTGGTAGCCCCTATGTGGATTGACCTACATTGAGGCTGTTTGGCAGTACACTTGGTTTTTATACAACCAAAACTTGTCTCCAAGCCTGGAATTTAAAAATAAGCACCTGCTTTGAGGCCACTGGGAGCAACATTCAAGGGGTTGGGGGGCAACATGTTACTCACAAGCTACTGGTTGGGGATCACTGGACTAGATGGACAAAAGACCTGCTAATGAGGTGACCTCACTGATCTAGCAGAGGCTAATACGTATGGACGGATTTATTGTTGTTAGATTAAGCATAACTATGCCTGGTGCTTTGGCTAAAAAAATCAGAAACGGTTTTGTACCTACTGTGGAATGTTCTGTATATCCAGATGATGGGAGTTGCAGTTTTCCAACAACTGAAAGGCCACATGAAAATATCTTACAATTCTTATACAATATAATTTGCCCTTTGTATGTATAGTTGGATTAACCTTTGAAGGGGTCTGTTTTATGCAGCGATCGTCCCCTTTTGCCCCACCCCCAATCCTAAAGCCTAGGCCCAAAATGTCATTTCAACATCTGTTCAAGATGTGTGTGTTCAATAAGCCACTTCTCCAGTTGAGCCTGTACCTTATTCAGCAAAACTAAATATAGATAAGATGGGCCCCAGGAATGGCTGGGTCCACTACAATTCTGTCCCTTGTGAATTAACCTTAGCTAGAAAGTGAAAAAAGGTGCACACATACACCCATGCCTACATGCTTTCATTCTATTGCTCTTCATTAGCTGGAGAACAACTCTCAGCATTCCTGAAAAGCTTTAAACTGCTTTTAATGCTGTTATTATCTTTATCTGTCATAGTAGCCATACTGAAGGATCCCTACGTACTCATGGCTAGTATATGATAGAATGGGGCACACCCAATAGCTATTATAATACTAATGTGCTGGGCTGGATTTCATACGTCACTTTCCTAGTGCAAAACAATGGTCGTTTAAAGGGATAGTTCACCTTTAAGTTAACTATTAATTTGCCAGTTCTAAGCAACTTTTCAGTTGGCCTTCATTTTTTCTTTTTTTAATAGTTTTTTAATTATTTGCCTTATTTTTCAGACTGTTTCCAGCATTCCAGTGGGGTTCACCGACCCCCCCCCCATCTAAAATCAAATGCTCTCTAATCTTGCTATTCAGGCCTCTCCTATTCATATTCCAGTCTCTTATTCAAATCAGTGCATGGTTGCTAAGGTAATTTTGACCATAGCAACCGGATTGCTGAGGTTGCAAACTGGAGAGCTGCTGAATAATAAAAATCTAAATAACTAAAAAAAAAAAAATGAAAACCAATTGCAAATTGTCTCAGAATATCACTCTCTAAATCATACTAAAAGTTCATTTAAAAGTGAACAACTCCTTTAAATAATTGGCATGAAAGTTGGCAATATGTGGGCTACTGGAAGTGCAAGAAGGCTGGGACCTAAACTAAAAAATAAATGTAACTCAGGGATATCCAAAATGCCCCCATGTAGGTAGGGATATTCCCTGACAGTCCTGGTCTGACTGCAGTTCATGAACCCTCTGTTGCAAATTACAAATTAGTTGTGCTTCTCAGGTACATCATCGACTTACACTGTGTCTGTCTACAAGCACAGGTATGGGACCTGTTAGCCAGAATGCTCTGGGGTTTCCCAGATAATAGTTTTTTCCATAATTTGGAGTCTACTTACAATACCATGTAAACATTAACTAAACCCAATAGGCTGGTTTTGCTTCCAATAATCTTAGTTTGGGATCAAGTACAAGCTACCATTTTATTATTACACAGAAAAAGGACTTTTTTTTTTTAAATTTTGGATTATTGGGATAAATGGAGTCTATGGGAAACTGCCTTTCCATAATTAGGGGCTTTCTGGATAATGGGTTTTTCAGATAATGGATCCCATGCCTGTATATATATTTATAATATCTTTGATTTAAAATGTTTAAAATGAGGGACATATGGCTTCTAGTTAACATCAACCCAGAGATTTAGAGAGATTATGTATCATTCACAACAGTGTCTGCCCCTGTAGAACACACAATCTAATCCACTAAAAACCCACATATATGTTTTTGGAGAACCCCATGCAAGAATAGAGAGAACATAAACACTCCTTGGAGAGTGGCCTGGCTGGAATTTAACCTAGGAACCCAGCAATTCTAGCCACTGTTTGGCATGATAATTATAGAATGTTTTACAATGTGTTGGATAGAATGGTGAATATCTGCAGGATATAAGGTATACAAAATGATGGTGGAAATTTGTGCCTTTAAGCAGACTCTCTGAAAAGTGTCTTAGGTCTAGTAACCCAAGGCAACCAGTCAGAAATTCATTTAAACTGTAACAGTTATGGATGCTACCGAACCGTGTGCATAATCCTTTTTCGTTAATGTAGAGCAAAACAGACAAACATCTACTAGAAGCAGATTCTGAATCTACTACCTTTGATCCGGAAATTGTTATTGTGGGATCTGGAGTCCTTGGCTCAACATTAGCCACAGTGATGGCAAGAGATGGCAGAAAGGTGGCAGTTATTGAGAGGGACATGAAGGAACCTGATCGCATAGTGGGAGAATTATTGCAGCCTGGAGGATACAAAGTTCTTAAGGACCTCGGTCTTGGTGGTGAGTGCATAGAATCGGGGGTTATCAGATCATGTGATGAGTTCTCTGCAGATTTAAGGTTCTAATGAACTTTCTGTAGACACCCACTAGATGATTTCATGATGTATGTTTGCAGATGCGGTGGAAGGCCTGGATGCCCATGTCGTGCACGGATATATTGTGCATGATTTTGAGAGTAAAGCCGAAGTGGAGATCCCTTACCCTCTGAATGAAGAGAAGCAGTTGCAGTGTGGACGAGCTTTCCACCATGGTCGCTTTATCATGGGTCTCCGCAAGCTGGCCCTAGCTGAGAGCAAGTAAGTCACGATTAAATCCTAACAGATCATCAGATTGAGTCATTGGGATATCTCTCAGCAGTATCTGCTAGCCACTGGGAACTAAAAAGCCCCAAGACTATCCTGTATGTTCCATAAAATAGGCACTCAACTTAACCGCAGTTATTAGACATAAGACACCACTGCTTGACCATCATCTGACTTTTCTCTTGCTTTTCCCACAGCGTTAGGTTTATCGAAGGGACAGTAACACAACTACTTGAAGAAAATGACATTGTGACTGGAGTGCAATACAGAGACAAAGAGACAGGAGATACTAAGGTATTGTACCAATCGGGGCCAACAATGTGCTTACTGAAATATAATTATAAAGTTATAGTATAGTTATAGTTACAGCCATACCCTCCGAGAAAAAAACATGACCCAAGGGGTCAATTACAGTTCTTTAACAGGGATGTTGATAAACACTCCCCATAATATATATATATTACAGATGGATATGGATTAGGTAGGAAAAAATTGTAAGATTTTGCCATTCAAAATGTGTCTTTGTATTGCAGGAACTTCATGCCCCTTTGACGGTGGTTGCTGATGGACTTTTCTCCAAATTCCGGAAGAATCTCATTACTGGACAAGTCAAAGTATCCTCTCACTTTGTGGGCTGTATTTTGAAGGTAGGTGCAACTCTTCTATGGGATTTACCAAGTGCTATGATGGCAACTAACATTGTTAAGGTTTTGGCTCCCTGTGCATCTGACTGATCAGCCTTAATAGTACCACACACACTGTAAGGTAATGCACAGTCCAAGGCCAAGGTTGATTAGCTTATAGCGCATAGGTTTCTCCATTTTGTTAAAACCATTCTGAATACATGGGTCAAACCATTTTATTATGGTAGTGTAGTGGTGCTAAAAGTTCTAAGGAATGCCTCCTCTGATTTGTAGGATGATCTGTGCTCACACACAAACCAATGAATCATATACTGTACATATACTCTTCTGTATATACCAGTTTCATAATAGTTGTTGATAGGCCACTTAGTAGAACTCAGATTACACCGGTTGGCTGCATTGTTGATGCATTCAAGACTGAACATTTTGTACCATAAGAAAGTCTACATGTAAAGTGTAATTCTTATTCATCTTCTTCTTAGAACTCACCACAATTTAAGGCCAATCACGCAGAGCTGGTACTGGCCAACCCAAGCCCAGTGTTGATTTACCAGATATCATCGACTGAGACTCGCGTCCTGGTAGATATCAGAGGGGAAATGCCCAAGAATCTGAAAGAATACATGACCGAGCAGATCCTGCCACAGCTTCCTGGTGAGAACAGTTCTTTTATCTGCAAACCCTATTTATTTTTAGATGAGTGGGCACTACCATCTTTGTCATACAACCTTATTTATTTTTAGATGACCGCCTTGGTCATACAAATATGTCATATTTCTCGCAGACTCCAGTGAAATGCCATCCAATAGTCTTACTGTCATCGCCAATTAGATATGGGTGCACCCTTGTTTTACCCAGCAAGTTAAACGTTATACATAAATATGTTACCCATTCAATGTAATTGATTTGTGGAGTGCTCCCACAAATCTCCATTGTAGAATCCTTTATCTGTGCCCAGAACCTTTTGGGCCCTTTCCTTGTTAGTTTGTTCCTTGCAGGGTATACTTACCCAAGCTTGGTAAGCCTAGCTCCTGTCTAAGCCATTTATTCCACATTTTTTTCTCCAGTTACTGCTGCCCACCCTGGCATTTGCCTATTCTTGACTATGTTTTAACGTCTCCTAGTCTATGCCAAAATCTTACAATGCTTCTAATTCCAGACCACTTGAAGGATCCATTTCACTTTGCAGTAGAAAACGACAGGCTGAGAACAATGCCAGCAAGCTTCCTTCCACCCTCTCCAGTAAATAAAAAGGGTAAGTAGTATATCATTCAGGAAAGGTTCAGCACATTAAAGGAAAACTGTTAAAAAAGGTAAATATAATGTACTTGAGGGGCTATTAATTGTACAGCAAAATTATAGGATAAAATTTTGGAACATTGCAGCACATTTACAATATGCCTAGTGCCAGCACCTCAATTTCAAGTGAGCATTCAGACATTCTCTTGAAAACATTCTCTGTTTTTATTTTAGGAGTCCTACTTCTAGGAGATGCTTACAACATGAGGCACCCACTGACAGGCGGTGGGATGAGTGTGGTGCTGAATGATGTGATGATTTGGAGAGACCTTCTTCAGGACCTGCCTGACCTGTCCCAACATTCAGCAGTTTTACAGGTATGAAGTTACAAAATGTGCCCAGGAGTTTCTTGACAATGGGATATAGAGAAGCCAAACTACAATGAAGAATTCTGCCACTATGGATATATTCAAGCAATATGATAATAAAGGGAGCAAGTTCTACTTCCTGCTTTTGTTTGCACTGGAGACAGTTTGTAGCTTCTCATGTAGGGAAAATCCTATTGCCATTGATTCTGTTGAGTTTGAAGATGTGCATAGACATATAAAGATCTTATTCTCTTGGTACTGTAGACTTGTTGTGTTACAAGTTGTACATCACAAGTCAGCTGCACACACACAAGGTAGCTCCGCCATTCAAGTAGGCATTTATTTGCTCTTTATCCTTCTATACAGCCATGTAAAACTATGCCAGTTGCAGCTAGGGTTGCCACCAGGCCGGTATTTTTGATGGTTTAGCCCAATGTTATTAATAATAAAAAAGATAAATATGTAGGAAGGCCGGTATTTTTTTCCAAGAAAAGGTGGCAACTCTAGTTGCAGCATGGAACTAGGAGAGATCAGAAACATATGCCACTCATTTACAATACATTGGATTAGCCTCTTCAATTATGATTATTGTGTCTCACTCATGTTGTTCACAGGCCAAGAAGTCATTTTATTGGTCCAGGAAGAAGTCCCATTCCTTTGTAGTCAACGTGCTTGCCCAGGCGCTATATGAGCTCTTTGCTGCTACAGATGGTATGTACTGCTTATTAAACATAGATTGGGGGTTATTGAGTTCATGGCAGCATTCTTAACCAGGTAGCATCTGGGAATTTAAGTTGTTAGTTGGGTAAACCTGTTGAAGAGGCTGTGTACTAATAACATATTATATACACAGATTCCTTGTACCAGCTGAGAAGAGCCTGTTTCAACTACTTCAAGCTTGGGGGAGAGTGTGTCGATGGTCCTGTTGGACTCCTGTCTGTGTACGTATATATTCGGCAATATACTTCATTTGACATATAATGGAGGATATGTGATGGGTTATTGTGAGACTATTGTTTTACAATGATGGAAGTAGGAATTAAAAAATATGTGCTGCAGGGAGTAGGAATTGGAAAAGATGTGCAGCAGGTGTCCACTTGGATTATGTAAAGACTATTAACATGTTACAATGTGTCTATCTGTTAATGGTATATGTACTATTAATGGTTTAGTCTCCATTCGGCATTTCCCCCCATACACCCCTCAGAGTCCCTTAAAGGGATTATGTTATGTGGTTCTTAAGGGAAGAAGGCTCTGGGAAACAGTTATCTCTGTGTGTACTAATTATATTCTTCTCTCTTGCAGGGTGTCTCCCAAACCTTTGTTGCTCATTGGCCATTTCTTTGCTGTGGCATTTTACGCTGTCTACTTCTGCTTCAAGAATGAGCCCTGGTTGACCAAGCCCAGAGCATTGTTCAAAAGCACCGCTGTATTGTACCGTGCCTGTTCTGTGATATTTCCTCTTATATACTCCGAGATGAAGTATCTGGTCTACTGAAACAACCTGAGTGACTGTGAGATACTGAACATGCAAGAGCTCTGATAAATCTGCTATGTGGAACCCAATGATGCAATCAGGTTCATCCTCACAGGTGGCCTGACAGACTGATAAATGCTTTTTGTGCAATTCAAATGGTTAATACAATTTAATCATGACAAGAAGAATTATTGAGTACAGCATTTACAGTTACTAGTGGCAATTAATTAAAGCCAAGACATCTGCTTGCAATATGGGACTAAAAAGAAAATCTTTGGTGCATTCATGTGGACAAGACTTTGGAAATTGTCAGGATCTCCCATAAGTGAAAACGTGTTCCTATTTCCAATATTTATTTGCATTCATTTAAAGCTGCTCTTGTAAAGGCCTCCAGTCCTAAATAATGGAACATTTGGGGTCAGCTTCACCTGTAATACTCATGCCCTGTGAATTTCCTTGGCTCCGCTCTACACTAAATCCATCCATCCAAGCTATGAAATATCTGTACTAGACTAAACCAAATTCTTACATCTGTACTAGGCAAACCCAGATGGGTCATGGAGTATAAACTCATCTACAACCAATTAATGCTACTGACTCTGGAAGAGGGAATTGTCTAATGGACTGTGCATAGCAGATGGTCAAAGCACATACAGCCTCAGAAAACGCAAACTATAAGCACTGGCCTTTTCTACTCTAAGAACACATTAAAACTAAACATTTTTACTTGGGACACAGCGTGCCTACACACCCTCTTAATCATCTTATGATTTTCCTTTAGACTCTGTAACAGAAACTGTACAAGCAAAAAAATTTGGGTGGGTTAGAAGGTCATGTCCTACAGTCGCCTTTATTGGGCACTTAATGTACAGAATCACACCCTATCTTCTGATTTTGTGTTCAAAATCTGCTGCTGCCAGTCAGACAATGTCAAAAATAACTTTTAGGAGATAAAGATAAAAGTGCACAAGGCCTTTAAAATGTGAGTATAACGGGTCTGTGCAGATAGTGCTCAGAAGTCCTGCAAGACCAATGCTAACAACTGGACCACCATATTGCTTTAGGTTCTACTTGCCTACCTTATTTCCTTCAAGTTAACTTTTAGCATAGTCTAGAACAGGGGTCCCTAACCTTTTATACTCATTATCAACATTCAGAACAGTAGGGGAGCAATAAAAACATGAAAAATGATCCAGTTTGGTGCAAAATAAGTGCTGAAGATTGACCATTTGGTAACTCTATGTGGACTGTGCACCAACAGGAGGCTGTTTGTCAGTACACCTCTTTTTTATTCAACCACAAATTGCATCCAACCCATCAAAGTGAAATGTCTGCTTTTAAGCCATTGGGAGAAACAGCCAATGAGCAACATGTAGCACAGGAGCAATTGGTTGGAGATCGCTGGTATAGAATAGGAGATATGTAATTAAAGCAATGTGGCAAGCCAAGCAACCAATCAACATTAAGCTTTTCTTTCACAGTTAAAAAGCTGATTGGTTAATTTGGTTTACCAGACCAGGACAACATTATCTCTTTTTAATTCATACTGTTCTTTCTGCTACACAAGAGTTGATGAATAACAAAACTGTTCTCATGAATAGCAAAAGTGCAACATTAAGGCTCAAAGGTTGGCAATTATATTAACTTTGGGGTAGGGATGCACCGAATCCACTATTTTGGATTCGGCCAAACTCCCGAATCCTTTGAAAAAGATTCGGCCGAATGCCAAACTAAATCCTAATTTGCATATGCAAATTAGGCATGGGAAGGGGAAAAATTTTTTACTTCCTTGTTTTGTAACAAAAAGTCATGTGATTTCCCTCCCGACCCAATTTTACATATGTAAATTAGGATACAGTTCGGCCGGAAAGAAGGATTTGTCTGAATCCTGCTGAAAAAGGCCGAATCCCAGCCAAATCCCAAACCAAATCCTGGATTCGGTGCATCCCTACTTTGGGGTGCTTTGCAAACTGTACCTTCCTTGTTCTTAAAATAAAATGTGTTGTTACAATTACAAGCTAAAGCAGTTACTATTTCAGGCACCTTTTTAATTTTTGCAAAGTCAGCATTTATAGCTGTCCATAAAGACTGTACAGTCAAAGTTATTTTTCACATTACAGCCAAGCAAATTCTTCAGTAAAACATTTCCTTTATTCTTTTCCTACTTAAAGTGCTTATTGCAAAGGGGCGGAAGGGTTAAACGCAGACACAGATCTATACACATATTTTTGTACAGATTATTACACGAGTATTGTGTAAGTGTGTTTTTATTTTTTTATATCTTGGAGCATTGGTGTACAATGTTCCCCCTTTAATTGAGTTTTATCCGAAAATGTTAATTTTTGCAAATTAAAATGGATTTGTGTACTGTTCTTGCTGCATACCTTGCTTTTATTTAACAGTCCTTTTGTAGTTGGAACACACTTACAAAGTCGATCAAAATCCCTTCCATAAAATGAACTCAGGGACATCTGCCATTGACTTCTACATGAGCTCCACAGGTTTGAGATGGAGAATTTTCAGATTTGTATTCTTTGCGGCTTTGGGATATAATAACTCGTAAAGATTTGGGTTTTATTTTCCGCTGAAAAATCTTGAGTTTCCCCGTTAAAACCTCAACCATATAAATGGGCCCCTTAGAATAGGACTAATACACAATGGACTAGATTAACATGCAGCGGGACAAAACAGCACCAAGTATTGTATTAGAAGAGAAAAACTGGATAAAAGTAAAGCTAAAGGTCGTCCAATACAAAGTTTTGTTTTAATTTTCGTAACGTTTATGTTGAACGGCCAATCGATGCACATTCTGTCGTACAACACATATCAATCGTTCAGAAATTTAAAAAGTGTTTCACCAGCACTCAGTAGATTATAAATCAATTCATTATATTTATATAGAGCTCCTAGATCAAATTAATTATGTAACAATTCATAAATATATACAAAAAATTTATGTCAAAATATGCAAGTGATAAATTAATTCATGTAAATAGAATAGCAGTGGGTGGAACAAAACAACGATAAAACTGAGTGTTAATGCACCAAGAGAAATGGTTATTAAACCGTTAAAATGTCCTGTGGATAGACTGGCATTTGTTACTTTGTTGCAGCTGTGCCACAGCTTATCTTGCCAAAGTAGTAAAAAGTTTAAATTTGTAACTCCCATGATTATTGCGATCTTAGTTGCCACGGTTACAGTCCGATTTCCTGGCCGCACATTTGTTCTTTCACTGACTTCCCGTTAGCCATGTGTTTGTTGAATACTGTGTGTCCCAGCATGTCAATAATCCATTTAATTGCGGTGTTCCATGTCTTCACTTGACCAGACAAAATAGGCAGCTGCTTGTGTTACTTCCCATTATATTAAAGCTAAGATGATACCAAAAGGACTTAAAATAAAAAAAAGTCTGTCCATCATCCTAAAGGAGGTGGACAGAGCCTAATAGACAAATGGACCCAGATTTTGTCAGATTGCTCCATAAAATTAAAGCAATTAATGATTGATGAAAATAACAATAACATCATGATGATTAACAATAAAGTGGAGGAAGCTAAAAAAACAAGGAATACAAAAAAGAGGATACTTCATTTACAGTAGTAAATGATTAACAAAAAAGACAGATTACTAACTTGCATCAAGTAAAAAAACTTTAAATTTACGTTAAAAACGTCAATTTGCTAGAGACACGGAGGACTATAATAAGGGACAGATCTATCTAAGATATTATCTGAAAGGTAAAAAGCAAGATAGCGACTCAGATTATTTAGAAGATACACAAGTGAATCAGGTTTAAAAAAACAGAGAAAGAGGACAAGAAGGTCTAAAAGAAAAAGGAGGCCAAGTACAGTTGAGGGGCCGATCAAAATGGGACTATACCCAACGAAGGAAAAAGAAATAGATCATGAAACAGAAATGTTGCAAATTGTGAATTTGTCAAGTTTTAAATTAGAAGATCCACATTTATCAGTACTTTAACTTTCTGTCCAACACATAAACTTTAACCTAACTCTCAAAAAAATTGATAATCATATTCCTACTAAAGTTTCCCTAACTACAAATGACCATGTGACCATTGACATCTTGGAATCACTTTTAAGTGAATCAGAAGGTCAAGGAATTGGAAGGTAGCTCAATAGGGGTATTTTCTTTAAAAATACAGGTCCCAATATGTCCCTGCCCTCTCTCTGGGACCAAACATTAAAGTGTTTGTACAGCGTGTGGAAAAAGCAGTTGAAGACCTTCCATGAAAATCTAATCTCATAGACAATTTAACTAAACAAGAAAGTTCAGGGGGCCTCATAATAAAAGAAGCTGATAAAGGGGAAATGTCATCCTCATGGACGAAGTTAAATATAAGCATGAAGCAGCTTAATGTGTCAATATAAAAAACTTGATAGGGATCCAAAATTAAAAATGCAAAGCAAATTAGAACAAATATTGAATTCTGCAAAAGAGGATGGAGTCATTGCTAAGCAATAATTACATTTTTTATTTTCAAGGAGGCCACTACCCCTACTTTTTATATAATCCCCAAAATTCACAAGTGCCTAAACAGCACTCCAGGACGCCCTATAGTTTCTGGAAAGGGAAGTTTAACTGAGCCCAGTATGTGGATGGAAGTTAAATTAAAATATTTTTCTGTGCTACACACTGCAGATGTAATACGAAAGGTAGATTCATTACCAATTTATTGGTGATGTGCTGCTGGTATCTTTGGACATTGAGAGCCTTTATTCATCAATTCCTCATGCAATCCAATCGGGCTCAAAGCAAGTAGAGACTTTTTGGAAAGTCAAGGTCCAAAATACCAGCAGAAAACTTGTCCTTCATTGTTCGGAATTTGTTCTATAATGTTTTCGTCTTTAATGACAGATTCTATCATCAGCTAAGAGGAACGGCCATGGGAGTGACATGCGCCCCGACATATGCCGGCCTCCACCTAAGACGGTGGGAAGATGATGAAGTGTAACATATCCAAGAAGCTTGGGCAGGGAAGCACGTGCTCCTATGGCTATGATATGTGGACAATATCTTGATATTGTGACAAGGTACCTCAGATTTATTAGAAAAAGAGAATTAAATCAAAACAGAAAAAATAGCATACTTACCCTTTCTTTTGAAAAACAGGAAATATCTTTTTTCGGTTTGGTAATTTTTAAGAAAGACCTACACAAAAAGCACTAGTACTAGGACAATTTTTACGTTTGAGAAGAAAAAGCACAAGACCTGAGTGATAGGTTACTAGCACGGGGCTATGATCAAAAAGTCATAAATAGTTGATATCAAAGGACAAAAACCTCAAATAGATCCCAATTAATTCTTAAACAAAATAAAAAACAAGATAATGTCAATTACAGATTCATTACAAAATATAATTTGCAATGGGCCGATTTACAGAAGATATTTAAACAAAACTGGGATATATTGTTGGTCGATACAGAGATAAAGGAAATAATGGGATTGTATCCAAAATTAACAGCTTCTTTGAAGGATAAGCTTATGCATAGCCACTTTATTAATTCTAAAATTGAGAAAAAAACTTGGTTACCAACACCATCCAAAGGGATGTATCCATGTGGGCACTGCAAGGGTTGCAGGTATGTGAGAAAATGTGATGGCTTTATGCACTTACAAAAACCAGAAACCTTTAAAATACAAAGTTTTATTAATTGCATCAGCAATTAGGTAATAGAGTGCACTTAGATATGTTGGCAAAACAAAATGTTCCCTTGGAAAAAGACTCCTTGAACATAAGAGTAGATATTAAACGCAAATCTGCTAAAAGTTCTGTAGCCAGACATTTTAATGACACATAATGGTGATGTCAATTTAGGTATTCGTGGAGGAGATGTAGATAAAAGAATTCCAAGAGGGTTACGTGTGAATTTAAGACCGACTATTTAGAGTTTGTTCAACGCTATGAACAAATTGTCAACAAGTGTTCTTTTGATATATTATTGCTCAATATCGAATCCCTGCAAACTACTATACCAGAAGTGCGGGCACAGATTTCAGAGCTTGAACGCAAACTGAAAGACTCATTTACACCTGATAAATTACAAACTCTACTTACTCGCAC
>CM044441.1:148048164-148064277 GCA_024363595.1 Xenopus borealis
AATTAAGTAAACATTAAATAAACCAAAGTACAAGTTACTGTTTTATTAGATCAGGTATTGGACCTATTATCCAGAATGCTTGGGACCAGGGGGGGTTTCTGTATAACTGGTCTTTACATAATTTGGATCTTCATACCTTAAGTCTAATAGAAAATCATGTAACCATTAAACAAATCCAATAGGCTGGTTTTGCTTCCAATAAGGATTAATTATAGAAATATGTGCTTAATTTATATGCTGATTTGCATAGTAAAAATGTGTTAGATTTGGGATATGCTGGGCCTTTATACCTATGTGAGACTCAAGTAATGCACACAAGATAGAAGCCAATGCAAGGGAGAAATTCACCAACTGCAGTTTCCTTAGGAGAAATTAACCAATGGCCTTTGAATTTATGTGACTGCTTATAAGTGCACTAGCAACCAATGAATTAAAAGGGGAGGGCAGTATCAATGTCCAATAGGAAGTGCAGGTATAAAACAGGCCACTCCCATCCTTCAGAAAACTGATCAGAGAGACAAGAGGAGGACAGATTTAAATGGTATATAAACTAGCTTTTAAAATGATCTATTTAGTTTTTGATGGACAATGGATTGTCTAACGCAATGAGAGCATTGTTAGTGGTTTCATAAGATTTGGACATACTCAAAACACAATAAAAAACAAGAACCAATCCCTTATTCAATTCAGTGCATGGTTGCTAAATTGCAAATTGCAGAGTAAACAAGCTAAATAACTCAAAAACCACACACAATAAAACATGACAATCACTTTGCCATTAATAATTTTATTTCTTTTTTTTCTTTGAGTGACAAAAATGTATGGAAGGATGTCATTTTTTTTTTTTTTACTGTCAGATACAATAGATATTTCAAATGAATTGATGGAATACAGGCTTACTGAAAATAGCTGATAGTTCTGTTTCATTTCTGGATTGTTCCTATTTTATCTTGCACTCTGGAAGGAAATGCTTTATTGCAGAGGCAAATTGTAGAGAATTTAGATTGTTTGTAGTTTCACACAGTTTTTCACAGCTATTAGTCTACGCGGGGGCAGAAGGGAGTGGAGCCGCACTTCTCAGCCAGCAGTAAAAATTCGGGCTGAGAAGAGCAGAGTTTATGTACATAAAACTAGAATAATGCCAGACTGGGCTGTTAAATGCTTACAGTTATGTGTGTAACGACACAGTTTTGGTACTAAGGTGCAATATATAACAAGTGCATCCGCTTCTCTCAGCCTGTCTAAAAATTACAGGGTTGGGAGAAGCAGATTTCAGCTTGTGTCAAGGGTCTAAAGTTGGTCATAGATGTAACTGTAACTGGAAAAGATGTTTCCAGGAAAGACCGTTTTGTTTCAATACACACCTGTATAGCTTAATCACCAGATATACAGACAGAAACAATAGAATTCTACCTGCATCTGACATAGATACATAGTTAAATTGGGTTGAAAAAAGACAGTCCATCAAGTTCAACCCCTCCAAATTAAAACCCAGCACCACACACACAAACACACATCTCCACTCTTTCACACAAACCATATATGCCCATAGCTATACTAACTGTAGAGATTAGTATCAAAATAGCCTTTGATATTATGTCTGTCCAAAAAATCATCCAAACCCCTCTTATAGTCATTAACAGAATGAGCATCACAACATCACCCGGCAGTGCATTCCACAACCTCACTGTCCTCACTGTGAAGAACCACCTACTCTGTTCCTTTAAATGAAAGTCCTTTTCTTCTAGTCTGAAGGGGTGGCCTCTGGTGATCCTCTTTATGGGTAAAAAGCTCCCCTGATATTTGTCTATAATGTCCTCTAATGTATTTAGTGTAAAGTGTAATCATGTCCCCTCGCAAGCACCTTTTTTCCAGAGAAAACAACCCCAACCTGGACAGTCTCCCAGTCTCATAATTGAAGTCTCCCAGTCTCATCCCTCTAACCAGTTTAGTTGCACTTAGTCTCTGCACTCTCTCCAGCTCATTTACATCCCTCCTAAGGACTGGAGTCCAAAACTGCACTGCATACTCCAGATGAGGTCTTACTAGGGATCAATAAAGAGATATAATTATGTTTTCATCTCTTGAGTTTATGCCCTTTTTTATGCAAGACAGAACTAACAGTGGTTGTAGTTCGGGTGCCAAACCGACAGATATCCAAACCTTCTGCAGATTTCGGTTGGCTCTTCTACTGACATACATGCACAGAATATCGTAGAAAAATTAGTTTTCTATATTCTTTATATCATATTTTTTCTATTATGCCTTTTCCTATTCATACTGCATAATAATAATCTAATTTAACTAACAATTAGCAACCAGAATATTTAAATGTTTGAGTTTTTATGAATTTATGCGGCTAAATATATTTAATAAAGTAATACTAATTTACATTTTTCTTTTTTTTTTCAAGCTAACAATCATTATCATGCCAAAGTGCATACTTAATGGATGTCCTCACAGGACTGGACAAAAATTGAAATTTCCAGATATTGTACTCCATCCATTTCCCAAAAGTATTGAAATGATCCAAAACTGGCTATTACAAACAGGCCAACACGCAGAGGATGTTGAATCACTTAGCCAAAGAATATATCAAGGCTTGAAAACCTCAAATTTTCGCATGTGTTCAAAACATTTTACGCAAGATTGTTACATGCAAGTAGGGTCACGCAAATGCTTAAAACCTAATGCTGTGCCAACAATTTTTGAAAGTTACAATGTTCCAGTGACCACAGTTCTTACGGTTACTCCTTCTGCAACACCAATTCCTTCATCAAAAAGAAAAAGAGTAGAAGATGACCAGGCCTCTACATCATCTGCTATCGTTAGAATTGTTTCACGCCTTGCTACTGTCGGCAGTCAGACTGAAGCACGCATTAATATGGTCAATGTTTCATGCATGACGTGCAAAAACAGTAGAAATTGTTCAACCCAAACTAAAAAAATTCTCAGTAAGGAAACAAGCACTCAAACCGATGACGAGTACATCACAGAAGAAGTGGCACAGGTAAGGAAAGACCATTTGTATCCCGTGTCGTTTTGCACCGCCTCGAAACCTATGATGCATTCCACTCTGACCCCGACAGAGTCTATAATTTCACCAATACGAGGTAAGGCATGTAGACGTCTCAACAAATCATCTCCATTAGTCATAGGACAGAAGTATTCATCTTTTGATGTCCAAGAACTGTCATCTTCTGGGGAAAACACTAGTGACAGTGACACCTTAGAAAATAAAGAGGAAAACATATCTGCATCAACATTTAAAAAAATACCCAAAAAATTTCTTATTTACGAAGAGAATCTTGATGCTTTATTAAATATTGTGCGGTGTCAACACAACATTGATTCGCCATGTCAAGCTCCCATAGATGACATAAAAAAATTTGTGGATGGGAGCATGGTCTCTGTTAAACTGTATTGCTTAGCTGGTCATGAATCTCTTGTTTGGAACTCGCAACCAACTTTTGGAAACACTTCCGTTGGAAATCTTGAAATAGCAGGTTCAGTAATTCTTAGTGGAGCAACATATCAAAAATTGTGTGATATATTCAAGCTACTAAACATTCCCTTTATTTCACATACCGCCTTTTATAAATATCAAAAGCATTACGTGTTTCCTGCCATTAATTACCAATGGAAAAAAGAAAAGGAAGACTTGAGGAAAACGTTGTTTTTGAAACCTATGGCATTGGCTGGTGATGGGCAATTTGACAGCCCGGGTCATTCAGCTAAATTTTGCACATACACAATGATGGACATCATTTCCAAAAAAATTGTTTACTTTGACATCCAACAACTAAGCTTTGGAAACACTTCATCGGGAATGGAGGCTGAAGCTTTTGAAAAAAGCCTCACCACTCTAATTGAAAAAGAAAAAGTTGAAGTAGTAATAGTAGCTACTGATCGGCACCCAAAAATTAAGTCTTTGATGAAAACCAAATTCAACAAGATTGACCATCAATTCGATGTGTGGCAGTTGTGCAAAAGTCTACATGAAAAACTTTTGGTGGCAAGTAAAAAGAGAAAATGCGAAGACTTATCGAACTGGATTAGCGCTATTACTAATCACCTCTGGTGGAGTTCACAAACTTGCAATCAAAATGTGAAAATACTGCTGGACAAATGGAAATCCGTCTTGCTCCATATTGCCAACAGACATAGTTTCAGTTCACTAAAATATTACAAAAAGTGTCAGCACCAAAGGTTATCACCACAAGAAAAAAAGGATGCTCGTTGGATTGTTGCCAATCACCCAGCTCATTCAGTTCTGGCAGAAATAATAAATGACAAGAAACTTTTAGAAGATCTTCAACATGTTGAGAAATTTTGTCACACGGGGGATTTGGAGAATTTCCGCAGCCAAGTGTTGCACTTTAAACCTAAGAGATTGTCATCCAGAATGGACTCTATGATAGCTCGGACAATCCTTGCTGTGTTATCACACAATCGAAATGTACAAAGAAAACAGGCCTCCATAAAGTGTCCGCGCAAAACAAACTTAGCGCTTGGGGAAAAACGTCTCAACGTTGTCTTCCCAAATCAGAAGAAACGGTGGGTGGCTAAACCCATCTTTGAGGAAGTTGTCGATGATCATCTATTTGAAATACTACATGACAGTGTTAAATTGTTAACTGGACAGTTACATCATAATTGTTGTTCTACCTCAAGTGAGATGCCTAATAACAGCTACCAGGGAATATCCTAAAAAGAGCCTAGTAGTACCGTGACATTTGTCACGCTTTTCAAAAAAATTATTAGCAGTAAACATATACAATTCTTTCTGAACTAAAAATAAAAATACAGGTTTGGGGCCTGTTATCCAAAACGCTCGGGACCTGGGGAATTCTGGATAACGGATCTTTGTGAAATTTGGAACTTTATAGCTCAAATAGCTCAAAATCATGTAGACATTAAATCAACCCAATAGGCTGGTTTTGCTTCCAATAAGGATTCATTATATCTTAGTTGGGATCATATACAAGTTACTGTTTTATTACTAGAGAAAAGGAAATCATTTTTAAAAATGTGGATTATTTAGATAAAATAGAGACTATGGCTGTAAGCCATTTCATAATTTGGAGCATTCTGTATAACAGGTTTCCAGATAATGGATCCCATACCTGTACTATTTAAAATTTATAGTAAATAAGTCAAAATGTTCATGTTTTTATTGTAAGGTGTCATTTAACTTGCTAATACAATACTGAAATTAGTTTTTTTTTATATTTTGCTAGATTTTTCTTTTAAATAAATATTGTTTTGTTGGTAAAAATATTAGTGTCTTTACTAAAGTGTTCAATATTCTATAAGTTCAATTTACATATAAGAGAATATAGTTGAATACATTTATATAGGGCTCTAATGATATAAGAAGATACAGAGAGTTGAGGATTAGTGATGGGTGAATCTGCAGCCGTGTCTCGTTTTGGACGCTGGCGAATTTTCGACAGGCAAAATTTTCCTGGCGTTTCGCGAATTTATTCGCCTGCAGTGAATCGTGGGAATTCGCCCAGGCGAATAAATTCGTCCATCACTATTGAAAAGGTTAATTCAGATACTGCTAAAGGGACATTTAAATGATTTTCAACCTTCAGTTCAATAACTCTAGTCTGACTCTATAGCCATATCCTCTGCAAGGTAGTCATGCGTCATCAGAAAATGAACATACTTTCCTTTAGGGTCAGGAATTTTTTCACCGATGTTTTTTACTAAACAAGACTGTATCATGGAATCACTTTTTTTAAGTTCTCCAAAGTGGGAGAGGTAACCTCCAAGAAAGGTGGAATTAAACAGAATAAGTTCTCTGTTCAAAGACTTTAGTTGCTATACCTTGGAAGCTGGAGTACTCTAGAAGGAACAGGCAAGCCAAGAACTCAGATCCAATAGTCCAGCTCAAGTACTGGAACTCTTGGAACTTTCCACAGAAAGGCTGTCCTGTAGAAAAGTATATGTTAGTGAGACTAATAGGAAAACTAATAGGAAAGTCTCTCAGAACAGGGCACAGAATAGGAAGGTTACCTGCCTGTGTGAAGAACTCCCAGATGAGATAGGGGTGTTGTCTGAAACTGCAAAATGCAGTGGAAGCCCGAGACCAAGTGACAGAGAATCATTCTGATTGAATCTGAGTGCGGACTGATTGTGTCCCTCTGTGAGTTCCTAACACAGACAGGTAACCTCTCCTGTTCTTTGCCCTGCTCTGAGAGACCTTCCTAAAACGTATCTATTATTAAATACTTTTCCACAGGACAGCCTTCCTGTGGAAATTGAGCTTAAACATGTGAACTGGACCACTGGAATAGCTTGCCTGTTCCTTCCAAAACACTAGAGCTTCCAGGGCCAGGCAGCAAAAGAGATGGAACGTGCAGCGGAAGCTAAGACGGATTAGATCCGGAACTCCTTCCCAGCAGACATTGTAGCAGAAGGAACCACTAAACTGGTGGACCATCTGGATAAGTTCCACTCTGAGGTGGAGGAGTGCAAGCACACCAAGTTCCAATGGGATGCCTCCCGACTACGCTACAGGGAGAGTGTACCGCTGGGCATATAACATGGACACACCGTCTCCAAACCGGAGAACGTCACGTATACCACAGACTAGAGAGATGCGACCAGTCACGTTCCACATCGTCCTCTACCACCTTTTATTTTTTTTAGGTGGATCACAAGCAATGGGCACCACATCAGAGGATGACAGCGTGGCGGGCGGAAGCACCACAGAAATACAAAAGCAGGGGAATCGACGACGACGACGCTCAGGACGCCGGTTCAATGCCCAAGTATAGGTTTTGTTAAATACATTCCTGGGTGTTCCTAAATTCCTTTTCTATTGATTCCTGGACTTTTGACCCTTACCTGTACTCAACCTTGCTACTTGCTGCCTGCCTTTGAACCCTTAGCCTGGACTGGACTTAGAATATTGTCTGATCCCTGCCAGTACTTTGTATTTGGACTTTAACCATTTAGCTTCCTCCTTGGCCCTGACTAACTCCCACTGGGAGCCGATCGCCCCCCCCTGACAAAATCTATATATATTGCAGAGGTCACGAGACAATTATCTGATACTACTACTTATTGTAGGTTAAGTACCAATCCATTATTTAACATTTACCAAAAAAATCAGTGGCATTAAATTTAAACATTATAGACACCCAATTGGCAGAGATTCTACAGATCACCAACCCAGTGACTCCAGTCGTTTATGTCTTGCCCAAAATTCATAAAAGATTGGAGTCTCCACCTAGTCGGCCTATTGTATCATGACTCGGTTTTGTCACCTTTATCTATATTTGTAGATCGTTTGGTTAAATAAGATTACACAACTTGGGTTAGTGCTGGATGGCACTCTTTTGTTCATTCACAATGTAGAGAGCCTCTAAACCTCAATCCCACATGATAGGAGGATGGAGGCTGTCCGCTTCGAGTTGGCATGAGATCAAGCCATGGACGGAGCACAAAAAAAAATGTTATCAACCAATGTTTACAATTAGTGCTTTTGAATAACTATTTTTTGTTCCAAAGTGTTTTTCTTCAAATACAGGGTACGCCGATGGGTTCCAACGTGGCCCCGTCCTATGCAAATATATTATATGAATTGTTTAGAAGAGCGTCATGTATACCCCAATGATTTATTTAAAGAGCATTGCTGGCAATGGGTACCCTTTATTGACTATATTTTCACTTTATGGACGGGGCCCCGCTCGAGCCTTGATCAATAGTGCATCACCCTATATTAGATTCCCTTTGACTGTGGACTTGGAATCTATTTCATTTCTGGACACTCAAATTACTTTATGAGAGGGGTTGCTATGGTCAGATCTATATGTGAAACCCACTGATAAAAATACTTTATTGCATATTAATTCCTTTCATCCTCCTCCAATTAACAGATCTTTGAATAAATCTCAATTCACAAGGGTTAAAACATGTTGTCTCATGTGATCATGGCACCCTCCAGGTAGAGTCCTGCGCGGGTCCATTTTTTGGGACCGGTACCCGACCCGTACCCGCAACCCGGACCCGCATTCTTACCCGCTTGGACCCGCACCCACAACTCAAGATCCACAACCCGGACCCGCTGCCCATCAAGAATCAGGAAGTGCTCATTGTAAACCGGAAGTGACATCATCGGAAGTAGCCGAGATCAGAAAAAAGGCTGGAGGCTGGAGAAGAAAGTTTCCAGAGATGGAAAAGAAAATAACAGTGAAAGAATCCAGGTATATGTCAGAAAAAGTTGGTGGTAAATATAAGTAAGAGAGCCCTGAGATGTGTTTGAAGGTTTGAACTAACTAATGATGGTGATTTAATAATAACGGTGATTTTAAATTGAATTAAGAATTTTCTTTAGAATCGTTGATAGAAAGCGTATTTTTCACAGGAAACAGAGAAAGTCATTGTTGAACAGGATGATCACTTTGATTCAGGCGAAAATTAAGTTTAGCATGACGTGCAAAGTGCAAGCCTAAAAGTTAAGTTTTCCCCACCTACTAATAAATACTGTGCTAAAACGTGAGCATATGGGTAGTGGGAAGAGAGACTGGGAAGCTGAGGTAGTCGTCCAGAGACAATAGCGTCACAGCTTGACAAAAAAAGAGCATTACTTGAGTTAAAATCTGAATCATTAAAAACCCTGTTAAAGGTGGGGATATTATTAGAATGGACAGAGATCTGGACCGAAAATCGCACAGAAAGAGGTGGTTTCTAAAGTTGGGTAATGAATTGCATTATAGGGCACTTAATTGTAACCCTACAGAAGAGTTGAAACGTGTTATTGATGGAAGGTTGTTGAGTTGGGAGCAGGAGAGATTGTTCTCTCACAAGTTGACTACCCAACTATACCAGCTTCTTATGCACTCTCTAAAATACACAATCATTTGACAACCCCACCACAGGATGCCCAATATTAGCATGTTTTTCTTCTATTTTCCAACCAGTATCACATATTTACCATGACCTGGATGAATGAGAATCTTCATAGTTATATTGCTATTCATTTTGGAGAGATTACTCTAAAGCTGGTTCGGGAATATGAAAGAACAGCAAGAAAACTGGCAGACTATCGAAACCATCTACGATTTAATCTCAGATGTCGACATCAGGGAATCACTCCTTGTAGCATACGCCTGGGTTCCACCGTAAAAGGTAACAGAGCCAACAAGATTTTACAAAAAGCCCAAAAACATCTACTGAATGAACGGATAAGACAGATCAATTTTACCATTGAGGCCCTTAAGCTGGACATTGAACATCTGAAACAGAGTCTGGCAAAACAACTACCTGATGTAACTCTGGAAAAGGTATTTGTTTTTGTTGAACATGCTCAGATGGCCCAACACATAAAGAGCAAGGAGAGACAAATTAAGAAATTCACCACCTTATTGTCAAGTAGCAACAGTTTGAAAAGGACAGAAGAGCTAACCTGGAGGCAGAAAGATAAGACACCAAATAACACCAGAGACACGTGGGTTAAGAACCTATCAGATAGGGTACTAACTCAGCCAGAAAAGGAATATGCTATCCAAGGGGTTTAAATATGCAGTGACACCACAACACATCCCAGTATTTGAGCTCATCACAGCCACAGAATCTGCCATCAAGAATAATCACATAAAGGAAGAAGCGGAACAACTCCGACTAAAAGTGTCAGCTGCCTTGTCAAGTGCTAAAATACCTCCCTCTAATCTTACTACACAAGAGAGGAGAGCTCTCAGTTCTCTGAGTAAGGACCCGAACATCACTATCCTGCCAGCAGATAAAGGGCGATGCACAGTTGTGCTCAACACAATTGACTATCACTGCAAGATAACTACACTACTCAGTGACAGCAACACATATGAACCTTTAAGGAAAGATCCAACCAACTGTTTCAAGAGAAAGGTGATAAGTTGCTTACAACAACTTGAAAAGGCGAAAGCCATCGATCGAATTTTATACCGCCGTTTATACCCCAGAGAAGCCACACCATGCTTGTACGGACTCCCCAAGATACACAAAGAAGGAGCCCCACTAAGGCCCATTGTCAGCAGCATAAATTCAGTGACATACAGCATTGCAAAATTCTTGGCTAACATCTTAGCCCCGTTGGTAGGCAATACAGAGCATCATATCCAGAATGCCAAAGATTTTGTAACCAAGATTCATGGCGTTACACTAGAGGCAGAAGAAACCATGGTATCATATGATGTCACATCTTTGTTTACATGTATACCTACAACAGAGGCAATTGAGACTGTAATAAATCGACTGCAGCAAGATAACACCCTAAGCAGCAGAACGAAGCTCAATCCTAACCAAGTATGTTTGTTGCTAGATTTGTGCCTTAACACCACATACTTCAAATACAAGGACCTTTTCTATAGACAGAAACATGGCTGTGCAATGGGTTCTCCAGTCTCTCCCATTGTAGCTAACTTATTCATGGAGGAAGTGGAAAGGAGAGCTTTACTTACTTTCCAGGGAACTACACCAAGTCACTGGTTCAGGTATGTGGATGACACCTGGGTTAAAATCAGATCCAATGAAGTGGCAGCCTTTACAGAACACATTAATTCAGTGGACAATAACATCAAGTTCACAAGGGAAGATGTCCACGGGAACAAACTTGCTTTTTTGGACTGTTTAATTTGCATCCAAGAAGGGGGTATTTTAAAAACTGAGGTGTACAGGAAACCTACTCATACGGATCAATATCTGTTGTTTGATTCCCACCATCCGCTGGAACACTAACTGGGTGTCATTAGATCTCTGCACCACAGGGCGGAATGTGTGGCAACTGATACTGAGTCCAAGGACAAGGAGCATAAACATCTCAGAGGAGCTTTAAAAGCATGTGGCTACCCAGACTGGGCCTTTGTTAATATGACCCAATAAATATGAAATTTTAACTTCAAGTATACCGACTGAGTGCTCCGCTGATCATTCCTACTTAAAACAGCAGCAACCAAGTCCAACAGGAACATCAAAAGAAATAACCACCCGGAGACACATAGTAAGCAATACATAGTCATTCCATATGTAGCTGGAGTGTCTGAGAAACTCAGGAGGATTTTCAACAAACACCATGTCCCTGTGTTTTTCAAACCTAGCAACACACTGAGACAAAAACTGGTACACCCAAAGGATCCAACTCCTAAGGGAAAACAAAGTAATGTGGTATATGCAGTCCAGTGTAGCGAGGAGTGCACTGATCTATACATTGGGGAGACAAAACAACTGCTCCGCAAACTAATGGATCAGCATAGGAGGGCGAACTCTACAGGACAAGACTCGGCTGTTTTTCTACACCTAAAAGACAAGGGACACTCTTTTGAAGATAGCAATGTCCAAATTTTGGATAAAGAAGACCACTGGTTTGAAAGAGGTGTGAAAGGCGATTCATGTTAAGGTGGAGAAACCATCTCTGAACAGAGGCGGGGGCCTTCGACACCACCTGTCTGCTACATACAATGCTGTTCTCGCATCTGTTCCCCAGCGGTTTCAGAACTCATGACACATCCATTCATACAACTCTCACAAGTAACTCCTGTGTCTAGGAGTTGCATGACACATTGGTTATTTTATCACTGTAACTACACAGAATCAACACCTCTGTGAATTTCAGATGTCACCTCTCTGAAGAGTTACAATGTGCCGTTGTGATTGGATTGTTGGAAGAGTCTATTTGCCGAGAACTCCCCTACACCAGTCAGTTGAACTGAAGAAGCTGCTTGGATGAGCAGTGAAACGTCTTCATTAAAATATCTCAGCAAGTCCAGTTGCTTTGAGTTACTTTTTATATATACACATCTTATGTATATTACATAGTGTACTAAACCCTTTGTAGAAACACAATTAAATGTCAGGAACAATGCTGACTTTCTGAAAGATAAATTATGTTGAAAAAATAAGTGATGACATTCTATTATGCACAATGGATGTCACTTTCCTTTATACATCAATTCAACGGGAGCAGGAATTGTGAAAACCTTAAATTAGTTGAATCTTGCCAGTGGTGTATCATATATATGCTTTTACAGCTGTTGGAGTAGATCTTTACTAAGCATAACTTCATCTATAAAGAGAATGAATGAACATCCATGGGTTCTAACAAAGCAACAGCATGTGTTAATTTATATATTGCATCCTCTGAAGAGAGATTTGGACACAACAGCAAGTACTGGCCATGTATTGTGATTTGAGGTACAATCTCTACAGTTCTAAGGAGCAGTTTTTATTGCATACAGATTATCCGGCCAGTATATTAAGTTTACATTGGTGTTGGATGTGGAATTTGGTACAGAAAATTGTGAATTTGTAATGGATGTTTATCGGGAGCCAACAGATCAGATTTCTAATTTAAATCCTGAGTTTTCACCAGCCCCCAGTTTGACCAAGGGGCTCCCATATAGTCAATTGTTGAAATTAAAATATATATTGAAAAATAATACAATTCTCCACTTGAAATACACCAATTCTTCAAACCACTTATCTTTTAAAAAAAAATAATGCCATGATGGTATAAGAAAAAAGAAGATGTCTTGTATTTGCATCAGATTTATGACTGCCCCTCCATTTCTTCATGTAGCTGAAGTTACTGTATCCACTGTCTAAACCTGAACTTTGGGAAGTGCTGCACTACTAACAACATAAAAATGTAACAATTGATGGATAATTATGACCCTTCAAATGAGAAGTGCAAAAAACATTTAACTTATTTAAACTAAGGGGGCATACATTCTGATGAGAACTGGGGAAGGTGATGAATTTACTTTTTTGTACTAGTTTTGGGGACCTTGCAATGCCTTTTGGACTTTGCAATGAACCTCATAACACATATATATCTTCCAGGACGGTTTAGACATTTTTATGCTTGCCTATCTGGCTGACATTCTTGTTTGCTCCAGTTCTCTACAAAACCATTTAAAAAATCTTTTTTGTTCACCCATCATTCATATACCAAAACTGAGTTTGACATCGAATTAGTTAAATTAGTTAAAATTCACCATCTCTTTTAATGGCGTTGAAATTGAATAGCATTGATGACTATACAGATGAAGCCACTTTGGTTTGTTTGACAGAATAAAAGTTGCCATTTGGGGGAAAGCCCAAAAAATAAGATGATGGTCTTGACAAGGATTTTTTTTAATTTAGTTTAACCATTAAGGGACAGAGTTCAGGACCTGAAAGAAACAGAAGTGTACCCGTTTGGTTTTGTTACAAGTCCAATTTTGCAGTTGGTTTACTTTTGGCAACAAAACTGATGTTTCCTTTTCTTCTTCCAATTTGATGGGGATGTCCTTAAATAGATGCATTAGATGCAGATGGTTTTCTTTAAAAATCTATGTGATGCAAGGGTAAAGCAGTAACCCATAGGGGCAAAGTTTAGGTTGAGGATGGATTGCCAGTGTTCTCAAACCATAGATATTGTATATATTGTCAGACTTCAAAGACTGACCTATCCTGAACAAAATAGTGATATGAACATCTACAAAGGCGCATCCAAGCAGTGACAAACATAGGTAAGGTTAGCCAAAAGATAACTTTCTCCCTATATAATTCTATATACAGCAAGAGACCTGAAAGTTATACCAAGATTCATTTTCATAATCTAAGAATTTTAATGTTTTTTACATTGAAATGTAATACTAATACATTCATAACTTTTCATGGATTGTAAGGATAAATTAATTGGATATTGGAACTTTGAGATTCAGATGGCATTCGCGAAACGAGTCGCGGCACGTTTTCGACCCGCGCCGCGTTCGTCGCGCGACTCGGTTTTTTTCAGCGAATTTATTCGCGAATGAATTCGCCCCTGACAAATAAATTCGCCCATCACTAGCCATTAGCGATAAGCAAAAGTTTCAATGCAAAAATCATGCCCATAAACTCCAATGGTTATCACCCATTTACTTCAATGCATTTTGGCGAAATGAGTCAGATTAGGCCATCACTGTCGAACCATAGTCGCAGGCATAGGGCCATTAAATGAAAAGCTGAGTGAATACGTGGATAGGTTAAAACAAATTAATAGAGCTCTCCAAGGGAGAAAAAAAAACTTGAATCGCTAGTATTAATTGAGTTTTCAAGTAAAACCCTCCAAAAAAAAACTGGATCATCACGGCTACAAACATCTTCAAATGGTTCAAGGGACCTCTGCCATTGACTTCTACGTGAAGTTGATGATTAAGTGTCTGAAGAGGCACAAAACATGCAAGGAGATGTGAATACCAAATAAAGACTACTTTCTTTTCGTGTCTTTTCGTGTCTGTGCGGAGGATTGTACCCAAAGTGTCTGCTCACACTAACACATTTCAGCTGAAGATTCAGGGTGGTACACCTGAACCTCCTCCTATACTCCGTAAATTAATAATCCTTGAGATCTGTTTTATTGACCTTGATGGAATTTAGACGGCATATTTGTGGATTAGAGCTATTTCCAGGGCCAGGGTATAATAAATATCAAAACGTTTCAATTTCTATTTTTAAAAAAACTGGTTTGTTTTTTTTCAACTAGAGAAAGTAGACGCAGATTTATTAAGGGTCAAGTTGATTTTTTCATTCAAAGATCTAAGTTTTACCAGACTCTCACTTAAAGGAAACCTATACCCCACAAACAATGATGGTCTCTATAAAAACATGTTTCCACACTTCTTCAGGAAACATATATATGTGGTCAGGTGATCTCTGAGGCAGCACACAGACCATCACAGTGGTTCAAGGTATGAGATGTAAAAGGGCAATATTTACTTAAATATATAAATTGCTCAAATAATTTTGGGAGTATAGTTTTCCTTTAAGCCTCGATGATTCTGTCTACAGAGTTCTTCCCTGGTTACTTGGCCTTTATGCAGTTTTCTACTGGTGAAACAACCCTCATTGATAAACAGCAGTTACTTATTTTTTCTGAGGAACCACTTTAAATATTGAATTAATATTTTATGTATTCCTCTCTATTGGTTGGAAAGAATTTGGTGACACTATATTAGGTGTTTTTATAAACCAGCGGCTGTCTTTCAGTTCTAGGCCATTTCCCAGGTCCAATCTTTAGGTTAAAGGCCCCTTTAGAGCCCCAGTTGTAGGACTTCTCAATTAATGAACCATATATTGCTTCGCTTACACCCACTCAGCAAATGAAGCTGACAAAATGGAAGTGCCCTTTCACCAAAAAAGGTCTCCACATGAGGAGTTCTACCACCCCAGCGGCCATGTCTATGTTCCACGTTCCCCACACCAGTTGTACACACGGTACCACCCAGCACAAACACCGGCCACTGCGCACGGCTAGGTCCCACCTTCCCCATAAAAGAATTCTACGCCTCAATAAAACCCTTTCATACACCTATTCTAACGTGTTCGCCCCTCACATTCCTCGCCCCTCACATTCCTCGCCCCGCAACCCCACCAGTATCGAGCACACCCTTATTACAAAATGGACGCATCACGCCGCCGAGTCAGCTTTATATAAACTACCTCACGTGACAGTAACGGGGCGGGAAGTTGGCGTGAGAAGAAGGCGCATTGGAAGAGACGCGAACTGGATATCCAATGGTTGCACGGAATGGAAGGAGCAAGAGGGCTTGGTGGTTCTCGAAGGCGAGGAGCAGAATGGGCGGACTACTATTCCCGTCATGCCTCACACCTGAAAAACAGTGACGGGACGTTGGGAGTTGTAGTTCTTTACCATTTGATCTATTAAGTCTGAACTGAGTCTGTATAAATAATTACCTGTCAGTGTTTATAAGAGCAGTGAGAGGCCGGTGAGCAGTATTATTGGCTCTCCCAGCAGTTCACTGAAATGTCCGACTGTAGCTGTGGTACTTGTCTCCTGGCTGCAATGGGACCAGTCTAGCTGCTACATTTACACATATTAATTACAAAACTACATTATCCATTAAATGCCTCCCTTCTCTTTTTTGCTCCTTTGCCAAACTCCCCTTCTGCCCACAGACCTGCCATTTCCCTGCCCACCCCACCCATTTACTCTCATTCCACCTCACCTGTTTACCCCCTCATTCCACCTCACCCGTTTACCCTCACCTAGGGTTAGGGTTGCCACCTGACTGGTTTTTTAGCGGCCTGACCGGTATTCTGACTTGAGGGCTGATCCCAATGTTATTAATAGGAAAAAAA
>CM044441.1:148070792-148092731 GCA_024363595.1 Xenopus borealis
ATGCGAGTTGCATTTCGGGTCTTATAAATTGGTTCCGCTGCATCAGTCGTATATGTGCCAGTACCTGGGAAACGCTTGGGGTCTGGTCATGATAGTGAATGGATAAGTCATTCAGGAGCTGAATCCCAATAGCCGTTTACCAATAGCCGTTTCTGCAGCTGGCCAATGGCAACCTGCCTGACCCACACCCAGAGTCATAGCCCATTTTGCAGCCCAAACCTGCCAACCAAAGAGGGTAAATCCACGGGTTTGTAGTTAGCCCACACAAACGTGCCGTAACGAGTACCTTTCCATACAGTAAGTGTTGGCCTGGGGCCTGCACCCCCCTGATCCCGTTCCCCATTCCAACTGCAACTCCCACTTTGTCTCCCCACCCAACACTAACCAACCAACCCCCCTTATTCTTTTTGCAGTCACAAATCAGGCCAGGGTTGAAGGCTGGGGGCAGCGCCCATAGTTTGAGCCAGTGAGTTGGTCTGGATCGGTGGGACCCACCGCGTTTTTCCCCGGTGTCCTGCTGGCCTAGTCCCACCCCTGCATTTAGTCACTTACACACGGCACACAAATAAATACTCATTTCCACTGGGATTTAGAGAAGCTTTTTTTTATTTACGTTTTCCTTTGTACATTTTTTTCAGATACAATATTTATAAACGGCACACTCTTCCCTTTAACCTTTGGTTTGTGAGGACTTAACAAAAGGGGGGTCGGGGGGGTTGGGGAGGGGACCTCTAAACAACTGCAATAAAACACATATCTTCTGTATTTCCATATAGCTATTTTAGTGGTTGCGTCGGCCCAGACATGACCAGTCGGCCTCACGTCCTCATGCCCGCTGAGGATGGGCGCACACCAGAAAGAACAACAAAATAAGCCAGTGTTGAATTACTCTGGGCCCAAATAATAAAATATATACAGATCTATTCAGAACACTGCAAAAAAAACAAAAAACGGGTTACAATGCATATAAAGTATCTGTAGATCAACCAGCTCCCGGCACTGCCAGCACCACTGTAACGGGATGGTCCTGTTCCCTGTAGTAGTAGTAGTCATTTTGGCACATTTATTTAAAAAATAGTGCATGCCGGCATAAAATATGGAAAGGGCTAAAAATGAGAGACTGCTAAAATGATCGTTAAAACAGCATTGTGTCCATCGGTAAAATAGAGACAGATCTCAGGTGGAACTCAGCACATCGCGATGGGGAGCTGCACCTCCAGAAATGGATGTCTAGGTCTCCCTTTTTTATTACTGATGAGCAGTCAGGAACAAAATATCCATTGCTGGAGACTCAGATCGACATCATGATGTGATAGTAGTTCAAGTGCTAAGTTCTACACCAAAGAGGAACCTGGGACTATGGCCTGAAACATAGGTTCTCCAACTGTAGGACCTGGCCACCCTAGGGGTCTCATGACAGTTACATTAGAGGAACCTGGGACAATAGCCTTAACCACAGGTTCTCCAACTGTAGCATTTGGCCACCCTATAGGTTCTTATACCATTTACACCAAAGAGCAACCTGGGACCCGCAACACAGTTTCTAAATCTGTAGGACGTGGGCGCCCTAGGGGTTATCATACAATTTACATCAAAGAGGATCCTGGGAATAAACCGAAACATAGGTTCTCAAACTGTAGTACATGGCCACCCTAGAGGTTCTTATACAATTTACACCAAAGATGAACCTGGGACTATGGTCTGAAACATACATTCTGAATCTGTAGGACGTGACCACCCTTGGGGTGGAACCTGGGACTGTGGACTGTAGGGCCTGGCCAACCTAGGGGTCTCATGCCATTTAAATTAGAGGATCCTGGGACTAAAGCCTGAAACATAGGTTCTCAAACTGTAGTACATGGCCACTCTACAAGTTCTTATACCATTTACACCAAAGATTAACCTGGGACTATGGTCTGAAACATACATTCTGAATCTGTAGGACATGACCACCCTTGGGGTCGATACCATTTACACCAAAGAGGATCCTGGGACCGTGGCCTCAAACATACATTCTGAATCTGTAGGATCTGGCCACCTTAGATGTTCTTATACTATAGACCAAAGAGGAACCCGGGACTGTAGCCTGAAACATAGTTTCTCAAAATGTAGGACCTGTCCACCTTAGGGGTCTCATACCATTTACACCACAGAGGAACCCAGGACTTTGGCCTGAAACATAGGATCAGGATCTGCAGGATCTGGCCACCCTAGTAGGGCGCTCATATGGTACCATTTGCATCATAGAGTATCCTGGGACCACAGCCTGAAACTGTACTACAATGCCACCATAATGGGACCCCATAATAAAATCTTATCTTTGCTAAAAAAACAAAAACAAATTTACCAGCCATGGGGTACTTTGTCTTCAAGAACCGCACAAGCATCTTAAAGGTCTCTCTTGTGGTTGTTCGGCCAATGGGCATGCACAGTACAGTAACATTGAAAGTCAGTGGACATTTTATTATACTACGCATTCCTGGACAGCCACAGTGGATCCCTGAGAAATCCTTGAAGATGGTGGGGCGTCATTTAAAGGAAAAGTATCCTAGGAATTTTCAGGCAAAGGAAGAAAATTTGGTTTGGTACAGCTGATACGGATTTGGTGCATCCCTACTGGAAATTAATCTGGATTGGCAAAGATGGAAGCCACCAACTGACTGTTTGGTTGATGCGGTGTACTGGATGCTATTTCACCCCCAGGGGCGTAACTACAGAGGAAGCAGATCCTGCTACTGCAGGGGGCCCCCGGAGGTATAGGGGGCCCCACGAGACCCTAATTAATGAGTCATTTTAAAATATATATTGGTAAAACAGCATAACCTCTGAACATTTTAGGGGCCCTAAAATGATTTTGCGGTGAATCCCAGTAACATCTAGTTGATCTCACCCTAAGCTCAAGCCCCTATACTAATCTATAAAGTGCTAAAATCCAGGTCCAGAATCTCCGTTTGTAGGTAATGCCGTGGTTACATAATGTCGGAACGGATCTCTATCCCAGCCTTGATAATAACTAAAGATGGAGCCAACTTTAGCAGCGCAATTAGCGCACCATGGCATAACCAGATGTTCCAGCTGCATATTAGACACACCTACCCCGCAGCCCTCCAGCTGCTCTTCTTCAGAGGTTGCTGGGAGTTGCAGAACGGTGGCTGGAGGGACCACAGATGGAGCCTTACTGAGTTCAATGGCTTGAATATTCAGTGCTGCTTTAATGAGAATCAGCATGTTGGATTGCAATATGAAGTTTGAGTGAAGAGAAGACCAAAACTTAAAAGAAAATACAGCGGGGAAGCAATGATGATCCGCCAGCTAGTGAAGCCACAAGTGTCATCTTCCGTGGCGCCTCCATCTCCGGCACGCAACGAAGAACTGCTGCCTCTCTACTAACTGCTTCTCCCTCGATGTATTAATAATCCTTGCAAAGGATCAATACTAATAATATATATATATATATATTTGTTTCATAAAACTCGTACAAATTTTTTTTTTCTTTTTTGTATCCTAAATAGCAAAATAGTTCGGCACAGAGCGCCTCCCGCTGCCTTTTTCTGTCGTCATACGGAGCAGACGGCGGCGATTTGCTGCACTTTCCCCATGTCCATAAGAAGCTGCTTCATGCGTCTCTTTAACTGCGGCAATCTCCCCAGCGGATCCGGCGGCTCCAGCTCACCGGTGAAATCCAACCAGCTCTCTAGGACTTGGAATGAGAAGCAGATTATGCTAATGTCTCGTACCCACTTCTCCCGTTAAGAGTGTAAGCTCTAATGAACAGAAAAACCCCCCTTTACTTCCTACATCAGCCAGTATGTGTGTGACTGGTGTATACACCCTCCTATTGTACACTGCTGCAGCATATGTTGGTGCTTTAGCTACAAGCATGCTCTGCCCCCGGGGGAAACCCTAGAGCTACGGCCTGGTCCAGAGTTGGGGGTAACTCTAGGGTTTCCCTGCGTCAGTTGGCACAGTAGCATTTAAAGTGGTAGTTCACCATTTAGTATGTTATAGAATGGCCAATTTTAAGCAGCTTCTCAATTAGTCTTCATTATTTAGTTTTTTAATTATTTGTGGTCTTCTTCTGACTTATTCCAGTATTTAAAGGAGAATCCAACCTGTGATGAAAGAAAAACCTTCCCCCTCCCCTGTGTAGACCCTCCTCCCACCAGTCTACCTACCCCCCCACCCCCGGGCCACGGGGTTCACGCCAGACACTTTTTCTTCTTTCACTTTCTTTCGGTCCTATGTGGAAGTAGACCGGCGTTTTTGTTGCACGCCCAGTTGGAGAAGATTTCCGTAACGGAACCACTGCACGTGATGATTTCCAATTTTTTTTTCCGAAATTTTCACGGCTTTCGGCACATGCGCAGTGGTTCAGGACTGGAAATCTCCTCCAACTGGGCATGCAGCGAAACTTCTAAAAAAGACCGAAGAAAGAAGATGGCTGCCGTGAACTCCCATGGCCCCGAATCTGCAGGAGGAGTAAGTAAAAAATGAGGGGCATTTGCCTGGGGGAGGTAGGCTGGGGGGGGGGTCTACACAGGGGAGGGTTTATGTTCATCACGGGTTGGATTCTCATTTAAAGGGGAATTCAACCCCTTTTATTAAACACCGCCCAGTGGTGTAACTACTTGCTGGTGGGCCCTGGTGCAGGCTTGGCACCCGGGCCCCCTTATCGGACTCTCCTGCTATGAATTGCACATTGGAGTTCACCTAGCCTTTACGGCGGGCCCCAAAATGGAGCAGGACCTGGTGCAATTGCACCCCCCGCCCCCCTACCCTAAATAGACCCTCCTCCCCCAGCCTGCCTGGTACCCCGGGCAAATGCCCCTAACTTTTTACTTACCCCTCTGTGGAGATTCTGACCTTGGGAGTTCACGGGCGCCATCTTCTTATCTTCAGTATTCCTCTATAGTGAGCATTCGGCGCATGCGTAGTTGGGTAATCTTCCGGCCTCGAACAACTGCGCATGAAAGTAATGAAAATTTCCGGAAATTTTTCAGAAGTTTTGGCGACTTTCGGAAGATTACCCAACTGCACATGCGCCGAAACGCCGCTCGGATTCCGAAGGAGACAGAAGAGAAGAAGATGGCACCCGTGAACTCTCAAGGTCAGAATCTGCACGGAGGGGTAAGTAAAAAGTTAGGGGCATTTGCCCGGGGTACCAGGTAAGCTGGGGGGAGGAGGGAGCTATATAATAAAAGGGGTTGAATTCTCCTTTAAAAGCTGGAATGAGTCAGCAACTACCCAACATACATTCATTACACATCAGTGATTTTAAAGTTATTTGTTAAAACAATCAACAATATTGAAAGCAGCATTGGCTCGACACCCAGTTATTACTTTTTAAACAATGTTGCAACAGACTTGGTTCCCCGGCGAAGACAGGTCTGTAAATCAGCTGCCTTGTCTTACGTTGTATCAACAGTCTGAACCAGCAGTGCAGAGAATAAAAAGGAACAAACACTGCTTTCAATAGCATTACATGTACAAATAACTTAAAGACCATAGAAAAAGTATAATGAATGTAGTAAGTTGCTTTGAATTAGGTTTTCTTTTACAGGTATAGGACCTGTTATCCAGAATGCTCAGGACCTGGGCCTTTCCGGATAATAGCTCTTTCTGTAATTTGGATCTTCATACCTTAAGTCTACTAGAAAATCATCTAAACATGAAATAAACCCAATAGGCTGGTTTTGCTTCCAATAAGGATTAATTAGATCTTAGTTGGGATCAAGTACAGGTTACTGTTTTATTATTACACAGAAAAAGGTAATCATTTTATTTTTTTTTAAATTGTGATTATTTCATTATAATGGAGTCTATAGGAGATGGCCTTTCTGCAATTTGGTGCTTTCTGGATAATGGGTTTCCGGATAAGGGATCCAATAGAAAATCATATAAACATGAAATAAAGCCAATAGGCTGGTTTTGCTTCCGATAAGGATTAATTATATCTTAGTTGGGATCAAGTACAAGTTACTGTTTTATTATTACACAGAAAAAGGGAATCTGTTTAAAAAATTTGGATAATTTGATTATAATGGAGTCTATGGGAGACAGCCATTCCGTAATTTGGAACTTTCTGGATAACGGGGTTTCCGGATAACAGATGTACTAGGCAAATTTTTATTTTGGGATTGAATTGCCCTTTAAATTGAGGTCACCGACTACTGCTACTTTGTATTACTCCTTTTATCTATTCAGGTCTCTCCTGTTCATATTCCAGTCTCTTATTCAAACCAATGCATGGTTGCTAGGGGAATTTGCACCCTAGCTACCAGATTGCTGAAATTGCTGGAGAGCTGCTAAATAACTAAAACAGATAATACAAATCAATTGCAAATATCTCTATTTTACAGATGAACAAGCCCCACGCTTGGCAAAGTATACGAGCCTTACCATCCACCTCCTTCTCTATGAGGTCCATTCTGCTGCTGACTTCATTCTGCACATTCTCTATGTGAGCCAAGAGATTCAGCTGCCACTGCAGATGTGAGTCCACTTGCTCCTCCGTTCCTCTCCTCTCGTGAGAGATTGGGACTTTATTCTCTTCCACCACATTCTGCACAAGGAAGAAACACCACAACACAATTAGTAACCAGAAGAACATCAAACCTGATCTCTCTCTTTCTCCTGACAACTTCCTTGACTACTTGCTGGTCAGACTGGTGCGAAACTGACCAGCAGGTGGTGCTGTTGTAACAAAATTAATTCACATTCAGGGGCAAATTTACATAATTCGTGTGAAGAATTCTAAGTCTGAGCAAATTTGCATAAAATTCTAATTTGAACCTTAGAAAGGCAAATTCGACCATCGAATATTCGAATAATTTGAATATTCGAATAAAATTTCATTTGAATATTCGACTATTCGATGGTCGAATTACTTCCCCTATAAAATTTTATTCAACCACCTACTGCGCCAGAATCAAGCTACCGAACTGGGAGTCGAATAAAAAAAAAAAAAAATTAGATTGATCGATTAAATCATTGGACTCTATCGATTCGAACGATTGATCAATTGATTGAATTTTTTTTTATTCGATCGTTCGAATTGCCGTAAAATCCTTCGAATTCGATATTCGAATCCGAAGGATTTTACTTCCCCACTATTCCCATGGTCGAATAAATAGCACATCAAGTTATTTAAAGAAAGGGCAACCAAACCCTCCAATGTTTCTGTTCAATTATCTATCGTTTAGGAGAATATATGCACTGGCATTTTATAGGCCATCTCTGTATTAGAAGTAAACGTTTGCTATGGAGAGATTCATTTGTAGCCCTAGTCTGACCCCTTGCAGTTTATAGGAATAATAACAAACGGTAGATTGAAACCAGCCAGCCTGAGACTATGGCTGCTTAAAGGGAAGGGATACTGTCATGCTCCCTCCTAAAGTGCTGGCACAAGTCGCATGACTTGGGGCAGCTGGGAAATTGACAATATGTCTAGCCCCATGTCAGATTTCAAAATGAAATATAAAAAATCTGTTTGCTCTTTTGAGAAATGTTTTTTTCGCATGACAGAATCCCTTTAACCAAAACTAAACTCTTCAGTATCTCTCCAGTATTGTCCTCGCAGGTTTTTCATCCTAAATTACTGTTACTATGTCCTGCTTTACTTCATGCACTCGCCTCTAGCCAATAAAGGCAAAGCCAATGCATCCTGTACTCCAAGATGTACTCGTCTCCTGAACTCAAGCCTTTCAGTACAGCCGAAGAGAAGAGGTTCTAGATCACTTTTACGGGCAACTAACCTACCCAACCTCCATCAATGTAAAATTGCTCATAGTTCTCCAGTATTAATGATATTAGCAGTTTTATACTTCTAACACCCATTTGCAAAAAGAGCACACTCTGCTGTTCTGTCTGGCCCCAGAAGAAGACACTTTCTGCAACAGTAATTTAAGCCTTTAAAGCCAGTCAGGCAGACAGAACAACAGAGGTCAATAGTGATGCAAATTGATATTAGCAAAACTGTTAATTAAAACAAATTTCAAAAGGGATACCCTTAGCAATTTGACACTGTTTGAGGAAATATTCAAGCTCATATGCCAGACAATATTTAGAGAATCAAATTCTGCGTATGCAGGATCCCCAGGGAGCCCCCTTGACTTGGATGGATTCTGTTCTACTAGCACCCTAGCCTTGAGGCAGAGCCACCTGTTTGGCTGTAAGAGCAGTTCTATGTCCTTCTGTGTTGTGGAGTGATATCTCTATGCTCTTCCGCCGCTAACCTTTTTTTACAAGTCTATAAAAACTCTTTGTTCAGGGTTCCGACCCTTTGCGAGTTCAGAATCCACGAAGCTCAAATAAAACTTTGTCTCCGGGTAACAGTATTAAGGGATTTCCTAATGATCTGCTTTCAGACACGGGGACATAAATACCAGTATGTGCATTTGTGAACGAATGATGCCATCACCTGTTCATTTTGCCTCTCTGTCTTTAGAGAACCTTGTAAACATGTTTTTGTGTTGCCCAGAGTTTCCCTCTTGTCAGTGGCACGGCAAGCTGTGGCCTCATCATTGCATCCGGGGGGCTCACGGGTTGAATTGCAGTCGGAGTCACCGCTCGGAAGCTTCTGATAACTGTGCTCGCTTGTTATATACGTGTCTTCTGATTTGCAAAGCTTACTGGGGAAGCCTATATGGTTTTGGCCACAAGCCGGTCTGTCTGATTGGTTCGTGCAAAACGTTCTTTTCTCGTTTAGGTCTCCCTGTTCCTTCTGCTTCCCGGGACACGCCCACAATCGGAGGTCCGGGTGCTCCTTGTTCCTTGTAAAAAGAGAAATGATTTAGTAGCAATCCAGGTAAGAAGAGGAAGCAGTGTTGCATCTCATGAGAAAACCGAGCACATATAAATGCAAAGCAAAATGAGCCATTATTATAACAGTAGTGAGCAGTGGTTCTCAACCTGGGGGTCGGGACCCCTTTGGGGGTCGAACAACCCTTTCACAGGGGTCACTTAAGGGGTTCCAGGAGCAGGTTCATCTCTCTCCCCACTAGCCCTGGGGCAAGGTTGTAACTATCCGGGTGTTGGTTCTGGGAGTTGTAGTTCAGTAACCTGTGTAGGGAAGCCAGTTGCACTACAACTTTCTATATCCCCTTAGTAGGGACTGCCATACAGCTCTCCCTGCCCATTTAAAATTTGTAAAATTAACATGGTAATTGGGGTGTAGAACTGTATTAAAGGGTCACAGCATTAGGAATGTTGAGAACCACTGGATTATAGCTTTCTACCACCTAGTGGTAGACATGAGAATAGCACCCAAGCGGGGGGGGGGAAGGGTTTTCCTGTTTCTGAAGATTCTCATTCATCCAGGTGCAGAATACAAATCAGAATACAATGGCAAGTGGAGTTTGAGTTTAGCGTTGGGCTCTTACTTCAGTACGCCGAACTTGAGCTGCAGCCCGTACATGATCTCCGTTACGTTGAAGATGTCGGCCAGTAAGTGGTGAGTGGAGACGATCTTTTTGGCATTCAGGTAGGAATAGTTTTCGTTCACAAAAGACAAGCCGCACAGGTGGCCTTTATTGAACCAGTCTTTGTCGTATCGGTATTTCGCGCTCCACCTCTGACCTGTGAAACAGGAAATGACTTTAAAGGGGAACTTTCGTGCAAATGAAGATTTAACATAAGCTTCATTATACTGAAATAAGAAACTTTCTAAATACAAACAATTAAAAATACTGCATGGTTTCTGAAATAATCAAGTTCATTTTCACTATCCTTCTCTCAGCATCTGTTTCTCTTCATTCTGTCTTCATGCAGCAGTTGGGTGTCAGATATTCATTGATAGTTACATCCAATATATCTTATAGGGGGGTTCCTTTTGCCTAGAAGATGTATTAGAGCTCACTCTATTAAACTCACCAGACATCATGTCTCTCTACATGCAGCAGTTGGGTGTCAGATAGTCATTGTTACATCCAATATATCTTATAGGGGGGCTCCTTTCCTAGTAGATGAATTAGAGGTCACTCTATTAAACTCACCAGACATCATGTCTCTCTACATGCAGCAGTTGGGTGTCAGATATTCATTGTTACATCCAATATATCTTATAGGGGGGCTCCTTTTGCCTAGAAGATGTATTAGAGCTCACTCTATTAAACTCACCAGACATCATGTCTCTCTACATGCAGCAGTTGGGTGTCAGATATTCATTGACAGTTACATCCAATATATCTTATAGGGGGGCTCCTTTTGCCTAGAAGATGTATTAGAGCTCACTCTATTAAACTCACCAGACATCATGTCTCTCTACATGCAGGATTTGCAAAAGGCAGTTATTGTGTTAGATTTTGTTTGTACTGGAATCAGTTATTTGAGTGAGCTCCAATTCGTATTAGACACAATTAGATCCAATATATCTTATAGGGAGGCTCCTTTCCTAGCAGATGAATTAGAGCTCACTCAAATAACTGATTCCAGCACAACTTTATTAATGACCTGGATGTGGGCATTGAAAGTCCGGGTTCTATTTTTGCAGATGATACTAAATTGTGCAGAACTATAGGTTCCATGCAGGATGCTGACACTTTGCAGAGTGATTTGTCTAAGTTGGGAAACTGGGCAGCAAACTGGAAAATGAGCTTCAATGTTGATAAATGCAGGTTATGCATAGGGTTGCCACCTTTTCTTAAAAAAAATACCGGCCTTCCTATATATTTAGGTTTTCTTCCTATTAATAACATTGGGATCAGCCATCAAAAATACCAGGCAGGCCGGTAAAAAACCGGCCAGGTGGCAACCCTAGTTATGCACTTTGGCAAAAATAATATAAATGCAAGTTATACACTAAATGGCAGTGTATTGGGAGTTTCCTTAAGTGAGAAGGATCTTGGGGTTTTTATAGATAACAAGTTGTCTAATTCTGGGCAGTGTCATTCTGTAGCTACTAACGCAAATAGAGGACTTAAAGGAACAGCAACATCAAAAAAATATTTCTTTAAAATTCGTTAGAATACAATGAAAAAAAAAAAAACACCAGGACAAATTAAAATTTAAAATGGCAAAGCCTTTATTAAGAAGTAACTTAGCGAAACTCCACTTCCACTCCACTTCAGAAGTGGAGACCATCCATAGTGCGGCGCTTGATTTCTCCTCCCTGGTTATCTCTCCTATTGTACGGACAGCTGGAAAATGTCGGACGGTGCTGGAAGTGGCCCGGCTGGATGTAGAGCTGAAGTGCCCAGTGTGCAGCTCCTTCTACAGGGAGCCCATTATCTTCCCTTGCTCCCACACCCTGTGCCTATTCTGTGTGCCCAGAAATCGCTTGTGCAGAGCTGGTGCGGGGACTCAGCCCCCAGTCCCCTGGAAGCATCTGAACGCACTATATACCCCTGACATATGTCTAGCGCCCGAGTCTGTTTCCTGACAATACATAGCTAGGGATTAGACTGAAACACGTGCACCTCCCTGGGCTGCCAGGGGATTGGGGGCCGAGTCCCTACAAGATCTCCAGTGAGGTGCGCCGGCTCTGCACAAGGATGTTCTGGGCACACAGAATAGGCACAGGCTGTGGGAGCCGGGGAGGATGATGGGCTCCCTGTAGAAGGAGCAACACATCCGGCACTTCAGCTCTTCATCCAGCAGGGCTGCTTTCTAGCACCATTGGACATTTTCCTGCTGTCAGTAAAATAGGAGAGAAGCCAGGGAGGAGAAATCAATCACCGCACTATGGATGGTCGCCATGTCGCCTTTTCTGAAGAGGAGTGGAAGTGGAGTTTCAGTAAGTTATTTCTTAATAAAGGCTTTGCAATTTTAAATTTTAATTTGTCTTGGTGCTTTTTTTTTTTTGCATTCTGACAAATTTTGATGATACTGTTCCTTTAATGAGATGCACTCATAAGAATTCTTTGTTTCAAAGTTCGGGTGTCCAATTGCCTTGCCAATCTCCTTTGATCCAACCTGTAGAAAAAAACTTGTTTCCCTTCGAATTAGTACTTAGACCAGTGGTTCTCAACCTTCCTAATTCTGCGACCCTTTAATACAGTTCCTCATGTTGTGGTGACCCCCAACCATAAAATATTAAAATATTTTCGTTGCCAGCCCAGAGCGGATTGTTAGGAAAGTACAGGAGACAGGGTGGCTGCATAAAGCTGTTTTCTGTGCGTAGTGAGGCAAAATTTGGTGGCCACACCCCAATTACCATGTTAATTTTACGAATTTTAAATGGACAGGGAGAGCTGTATGGCAGTCCCTACTAAGGGGATATAGAAAGTTGTAGTGCAACTGGCTTCCCTACACAGGTTACTGAACTACAACTCCCAGCACCAACACCCGGAGAGCTACAACCTTGGCCCAGGGCTAGTGGGGAGAGAGAGATGAACCTGCTCCTGGAACCCCTTAAGTGACCCCTGTGAAAGGGTCGTTCGACCCCCAAAGGGGTCCCGACCCCCAGGTTGAGAACCACTGACTTAGAAGATCCCAAATAATCGACCAAGTCAGCGCTAATTAAAGCTCAGGAGAAACCGTATGCAGCGATTCCAGCAATATGTGGAGAAAGAAAACTCACGGCAAAGATCTTTTAACGTTTAGTCCTTTACTGGATCATAATAGACATGGACACGGATAGATGGCTAGATGATAGATGGATAGAGGGATAGATAGATATAGACAGATGGACGGACGGACAGACAGACAGACATAGATAGATGATAGATGGATAGATAGACAGATGATAGATAGACAGACAGACAGACAGACAGATGCCGGTGCACACAGGGAATTTTTAGCTGAGTTCTCCTTTATTAAATCAACGCTTCGGTCCTCTGTTCTTGAGAAACGTCTATTTAATAAAGGAGAATTCAGATAAAAATTCCCTGTGTGCACCGGCATCTGTTCCTCTACATTTTGAAACACTGGTAGCACCGGGGTATATATCCAGTTGGCAAGCATGTGGAGGGGCCTTGGGATTTATATATATATATATTTTTTTTTTTTTTTTTTTTTTTTTTTTTTTTTTTTTTTTTTTTTTTTTTTAAACAGGTCCAAAATCCTGAAGACACACATTAGTGTTTTATGAAATGATATAACAGAGCTGGCACTTCCTGGTCATGCTGGGCTTGGCTCAGAGCATATGTGAAAGGGTTAAAAAGAGAGGCGTGAGAGATGACCGATGGGCCCCTTACCTGGGGGGTCAGTGCAGATGTAGCACACGTATTGCTCAGGAATACTCTCCTCCACGAGCCCCATACAGGCACTATGCTGCCAGCACAGACATTCTTCACACTACAGCAAAAAAGAAAAAAGTAAGATGGAGTCAACATAAAAATAAACATGGGGAGGGGGTGGTAACTGTATGTTAATCTGGGGCACGGAATTAATATACAGGTATGGGATCGGTTATCCAAAAAGCTCCAAATTATGGAAAGGCCCTCTCCCATAGACATCATTTTAACCCAATGATTGAAATTTTACAAAGTATTTACTTTTTTGCTGTATATAATAAAACAGTAGCTTGTACTTGATCCCAACCAAGATATAATTAATCCTTATTGGAAATTACTTCCTAGTAGACAATGTATGGAGATTCAAATCAGAGAAAGATCAGTTATCCAGAAAACTCCAAATTATGGTAAGGCCCTCTCCATACACACCATTTCAACCCAAAAACTGATTTTTCTTTTTAAAGGATTTCCTTTTTCTGTGTAATAATAAAACAGTATCTTGTACTTGATCCCAACTAAGATATAATTAATCCTTATTGGAGGCAAAACCAACCTATTAGGGTTAATGTTTACATGATTTTCTAGCAGAATTAAAGTATGAAGACCCATATTACAGAAGATCTGTTATCCAGAAAACCACAGGGCACAAGCATTCTGCATAATAGGTCCTATACCTGTACCTTATACTTGATCCCAACTAAGATATAATTAATCCTTATTGGAAGCAAAACCAGCCTATTGGGTTTATTTCATGTTAATGTGATTTTTCCAGTAGACCAAGTTTGGAGATCCAAGGTTCGGAAAGATTCCTTATCCAAAAACCCCAGGTCCCAAGCATTCTGTATAAGGAATCACTAGATCTACAAGACTTGTGTATGGACTGAATTCATGAAAGATTCAGCCGGATACCGAACTGAATCTGAAATCCTAATTTGCATATGCAAATAGCAAGAGGATCCGACGAATATGAATCCTGCTGAAAATGGCCGAATCCTGGATTCTGTGCATCCCTAGTCTAAAGATCCACATTACAGAAAGATCCCTGGATAACGGATCCCATACCTGTTTATACATTTGTACACCTAACGTTTCATGAACCTTTGTTGTGCACTGTTATCACAGGGAGTGTCAACCAATGAGCAGATCCCTGGATAACGGATCCCATACCTGTTTATACATTTGTACAACTAACGATTCATGAACCTTTGTTGTGCACTGTTATCACAGGGAGTGTCAACCAATGAGTGCTGCCCTCCTTACCTGAATCATAAAACCATTCTCCTCATCCATTTCACAGATGCACCGCACAATCTCATTCACAGCCTCCTCTTCATCCTGCGACTCTTCAAAAATGGCCGAATCAAACTCCTGGTTGTACTCGTCCCCGCTGAGAATCAGGCTTTCCGTAGAAGAGTCATCCAGAAACTCCATATCAGAGAGATCTGGTTTAGAGGAGGGTGGATTAGAGACAACAGAATACATTCCCCTGCATTTATCTATAATGGGACTAATAATAGGACTAATGGTGTCTTCTACCCCAACTTTAATAAGATGATCTTCTTTGACGTAACCCTACATTTACCCATTCTACAGAAATACACTTTACACTTGTAAACAGTGTATCCCCTATTCTTCAATGTACTCTGATATATAGTATATATAGTGCAATGTTCGAACACATATTTTGTACCAGGACAAAGTGATACTAAAGGGGTGGTTGACTTTTTAGTTAACAGATTTACGAAATTCCCATGAATGAATCGAAAATTCAATCGAATTTTCAAATAGATTCGAATTTCGGATATGCAAATTAGGTCAATTCGACCAGCGAACTCAGTAAATTCGATCGAATCAATACGAATAAAAATCTATTTGAATATTCGAATACTCAATTATCGAATTACTTCCCCTTTAAATTTTTACTCGACTGCCTAGTTCGACCAGTTTCAATCTGCCGAAGTTATTCGGACGAATTTTGATCGAATAGTAAAAATTCGATCGAAGGGTTAAAATCGTTTGAACCGATCCATTCGAGCGATTTAATCGATCAAATTTTTACTATTCGATCGTTCTACCAATCAAATAGCGGTAAAATCATTTGAATTCAATATTCGAAGGATTTTACTTTTATTCACATGGTCGCATTTCGAATTTTTTTAAATTCGAAATTCAACCAATGATAAAATCTGCCCCTTAGTGTGGTGTAGAATGGCTAATTCTAAGCAATTATTTGTGTGTTATTGTTTTTTAATTACTCTTTTTATTCTGACTCCGTACAACTTTGGAATAGGGGTCACTGACCCAATGTAAAAAACAGATACTCTTTAAGGCTACGCGTTTATAGTTTTTATTACTCCTCTGTCAATTCGAGCCTCTCCTATTCATATACCAGTCTCTTATTCAAATCAATGCATGGTCATTTGGACTCTAGCAAGCAGATTGCTGAAATTACAAACTGGAGAGCTGCTGAATAAAAGGCTAAATAACTCAAAAATCACAAATAATAAAAAATGAAAACCAATTGCAAATTGTCTCTGAATATCCCTCTCTACATCAGGGGTGTCCAACCTTTCTTACCCGTGAGCCACATTCAAATATAAAAGGAGTTGGGGAGCAACACAAGCATGAAAAAGTCCCTTGGGGTGCAAAATAAGGGCTGTGATTGGCTATTTGGTAGCCCCTATGTGGACTGGTAGCCTACAGGAGGCTCTGCTTGGTACTATACTTAGTTTTATGCAATTAAAACTTGCTTTTAAGCTTGGAATTGAATAAGCAGCTGCTCTGAGGACCCTGAGAGCAACATCCAAGGGGTTGGTGAGGAACATGTTGCTCCTAAGCTACTGGTTGGGCATCACTGCTCTACATCATACTAAAAATTAACTCAAAGGAACACAGCCCCTTTAAGCAACTTCCCTATACAATGGCTGTTTGCATTATCCGCATTGCTGGTTCTGACTCTTGAAACAATGATGCAGGTGCCAGGTGAGAGAACCGATCTGCTACATTGGTTCAACAAATAACTGAAATATCTTTAGAAAGCTTGAGAGAGAATGACACTTACTTTCTCCAGTGAGATCCACAGACAAGATTGCTCGTGGGAACTGAAATGCATTATTATTCTTCACAGTTAAAGTGTTGCAGAGAGATAAAGTGCCGGGGGATGAGAGTGTCACTGGGGGGGAAGATCTGTCCATAGAAGCCTCCTCGTAGTCTGAATATTCTTTTTACAAGACAGAAGAAATGAACATTACATACGAGAGCCGTGGGATAGAGGAAACATATATTTCGGGATTTCTCAAGGATACTACAATACAGTTACAGGAGTTTTCAGTTGGGATTAGCTCCAACATTTTTGGAGTTTTCAGGCACAAACTTGAAAACCTGAAAAATTTGAGCGATTTCACTCAATTTTATGGAGTTTTTCTGTAAATCGATTAATTACAATTGCACCTTCCTTGCTATGATTTATTCATATAAATAAAAGGTGTAATACTAAACGCATGTGCACATTCAAAATTCGGGATGCACTGAATCCACTATTCTGGGTTTGGTTGAATCCCTGAGTCCTTTGTGAAAGATTCAGCTGAATAACGAACAGACTCCTGTTCGGGGAAAAAAGTGTGAACATTTTTTTCACTTCCTTGTTTTGTGATGAAAAGTCACTTGATTTCCCTCCTCGCCCCTGATTTACATATGCAAATTCCGATTCTGTTCGGCCAGACACAAGGATTCGTCAGAATCCCAATCCTGCTGAAAAAGGCTGAATCCTGGCCGAATCCTGAACCAAATGGATCTTTCCCTAATTTGGATCTTCATTCCTTAAAGGGGAATGAAACCCCCCGGCGCTAACCCATCTTGAATTAGGACTGCGGCATTAGAATCCTCTAACAATTACCGTGCTGCTTGGTTTTCTTTTTTTTCTTTTTCTTCTTTTTCTGTTTGGATTTCGAGTGATCCTTCTCTTTTTTCTCCTTCCGGTCTTTGTCTTTCTTTTTCCCTGTAAAAGCAACAATACTCTGACCCTATAGAACAACACTGTTAAATTAATATTCTATTAGCCCCAGGGCCGGAACTAGGGGTAGGCAGAGTAGGCGGCTGCCTAGGGCGCAGTCATGGGAGGGTGCACTTTAGAAGGGAAATAATGTTTTTTTATTTCTTTAAGTTTTAACTTCACCCCTGTCTCCAGCAGCAGCGTTCTGCTCTACTTCAGTCCACATCTCCCTCTTACTTGCCCTTTGCCTGGCACAGACCTGGGCAATATTTTTGCTGCTGCTCTGGCACAGGCTGGTGCAGACTTGGGGGGGCAATGCTGGCAGCACAGGTACAGATTTGGGGCAATATTTTGGCTTGCTAGCAAAGGTACAGATTTGAGCAAATTGGGGACAATATTTGGGTTCTACTGGTTGGCACAGGTACAGATTGGGGACAATATTTTAGGTGCTATTGGCTAGCACAGGTACAGATTGGGAGCAATATTTTAGGTGCTACTGGCTGGCACAGGTACAGATTGGGAGCAATATTTTAGGTGCTACTGGTTGGCACAGGAACAGATTGGGAGCAATATTTTGGGTGCTGCTGACACAGGTACAGATTAGGGGCTGGCTGGCACACGTACAGTTTGATTCATTAATGTGTTTCTTTATTTAAGAAAAAGTGAATATGTGGGAAATGGTCATACAGAACGGGGGGGGGAGGGGGTGCGCGGATTGTACCCCTTGCCTAGCGTGCCAAACTACCTTGGCCCGGCCCTGATTAGCCCTGCAGTTTAAAACCCAACATGCTGTGTGTGGGTCATGTTAACTAGGGTTGCTCCCACCTGCAGTACAGCAAATGGGTGGTAACTATTAGTATGTAATAGAATGGCTAATAAGCCTTCATTATTTCCTTTTCATGGTTTAAGTTATTTGCCTTCTTCTACTGACTCTTTCCCGCTTTCATCTACAAAACAAGTGCTCTGTACGGCTACAAATGTATTGTTACTTTTTATTACCCCACTTTCTATTCAGGCCTCTCCTATTCATATTCCAGTCGAATCAATGCATGGTTGCTAGGGGAATTTGGACCTTAGCAACCGGACCGTTGATACTGCAAACTGGAAAGCCACAAATGATTTTAAAAAAACCTTTCCCCTTTAACACCTACACAGAATCAAACAAGACATGGACATACCAACTGTTGGAGGTTTCTCCTCAATTTTGACTTTCTTTTCTTTTACGGCCCCTGTTAATAGAAAAGACAGTAAGGAATTTGCAGTGAATGTCAAATTTCCTCATCACCAGCATATTTCTCTCAAGCCACTAGCCTATATCCTTCATACCAAGATGGCAGAATATCCATGTACAGGTGTGGGATCAGTTATCCGGAAAACCGTTATCCAGGAAGTTCTGAATTAGGGAAAGGCCATCTCCCATAGACTCCATTATATAGTGAATAAAGTACCCCCTCTTGTAAAATATAAGGATATTATAAGTTACCGAGGAGTGTTTTTATACAGGTCATGGAACTCCGAGGTAACTTCTAATATCCTCATATTTTGCAACTGGGGGTACTTTATTTATTATAATACACAAGTTTCAGGGAGTCATGTGACAGAAATGACATCAGAACTCACCGTTTATAACTGATGACATCAGAACTCACCGTTTATAAGGCTATAATTTACAAGATATTTACGGCTTTTGTGTATTATAATTATATAATCTAAATCTTTAAAAATGATTTCCTTTTTCTGTGTAATAATAAAACAGTAGCTTGTACTTGATCCCAACTAAGATATAATTAATCCTTATTGGAAGCAAAACCAGCCTATTGGCTTTATTTCATATTTATATGATTTTCTAGTAGACTTAAGGTAAGGCCAGACGGGAAGATTCGGGGAGATTTGTCGCCTGGCAACTAATCGCCTCTTCTTTGGGGTGACAAATCTCCCCGAACTGCTTCCCCCTGCCTTCCAGCTGATTAATGAATAATTGCCTGTGCCTATTCACACGCGCCACTGGCTTTTCCTTCGGCAATTTCAAGCAATTTTGGGAAAGCGCAGCGCAGTGTGTGAATAGGCACAGGCGATTATTCATTAATCAGCTGGAAGGCAGGGGGAAGCAGTTCGGGGAGATTAGTTGCCAGGCGATTAGTCTACTAGAAAATCATGTAAACATGAAATAAACCCAATAGGCTGGTTTTGCTTCCAATCAGGATTATTTATATTTTAGCAGGGATCAATGTACTGTTATTGCTAGAGAAAAAGGATTTAATTTTCTAAATATTGGATTATTTGGATAAGTTGGGAGTCTATGAGCGATATCGCCAAACAAGCGGATCTCTCTCCGATATGGCCACATTGAAGTGGGCGATATCGGGATGATCATAATGTGGGTGATACAGGTGGTCGGATCACGGGAGCGCATACACGCACAGATGCGCCCGCAATCCGACTAGGTTTTTTAACCTGCCCAATCAAGACCTGTCCGACTTTCGGCCAGATATCAATCCGGGAAGCCCGTCGGTTGGCCCCACGCACGGGCCAATAAGCTGCGGACTCGGTCTGTCTGCAACTTATATCGGCCTGTGTATGGGGGCCTTAAGTATCAAGTCACTGCCATCATGGTGTACTGATTGGGGGGTCGACTGATCCCATTATTTACGGGCAGATCTATCAAATCTCAAATTTATATGAATTTTTTTTTTTTTACACTCACAACTCGAATGGAAAGTTACTTAAGAAAAAAATGTGAATGTGTTAATATTCGATTGGATAATCCTGACCCGAAAATTAGAATCGAATTTGAATCGAGTTTACCCTTAAATTTCAGGAAGGCAATTAACATTTAAATTTAAATGGGTTCAACGGACCTCTGCCATTGACTTGTACATGGACCCGGCAGGTTTTAGCTGACGAATATTCCCATTAGAACGGTTTCCATGGTCGAGGTGGGATAAATCTCAAAATTCAAATTTATATTCAAATTGGGGGATTAAAATTTGCTCGTGTGAATTCTGACAAGAACTAAAAAAAAAAAAAAAAAAAAAAAAAAAAAAAAAAAAAAAAAAAAAAAATCGAATTTTTCAACCCTTTATAAATCCGACCCTAAATAAACCCAATAGGCTGGTTCTGCGCCCAATAAGAATTTGTTATTTCTTAGTTGGGATCTCGTACAAGCTACTGTTTATTACACAGAAAAAGGAAATACTTTTTAAACATTTGGATTATTTGGATAAAATAGAGAGATGGCCTTTGAGTAATTTGGAACTTTCTGAACTTTTCCAGATAAAGAGTTTCCAGATAAAGAGTTTCCAGATAACGAGTTTCCAGATAACGAGTTTCCAGATAACGAGTTTCCAGATAACGAGTTTCCAGATAACGAGTTTCCAGGTAACGAGTTTCCAGATAACGAGTTTCCAGATAACGAGTTTCCAGATAACGAGTTTCCAGATAACGAGTTTCCAGATAACGAGTTTCCAGATAACAGATACCCTGTATTTATGCATTATGCAAAGAATTGGCCAGAATTGTCCAGAAAGCTTATATAGGCACAATGTGTGAATGCAAAGGATGATTGGTAGAATTATCTGGGGTGTTATATGGGGGCCATTGCTCACATTAAATATATAGTGAATAAAGTGCCCCCATAAGGATGTTACAGAGGAGTTACATGACCATATTAAAACACTAGGCTGAAGGCCCTTTAATAAAGGCCATGGAACTCAGAGGAAACTTCTAATATCCTCATATTTTCCAACAACGGGAACTTTATTACGATACACAAGTTTCAGTGAGTCATGCAACAGAAATGACATCACTACTCACCGTATATAACGGATGACATCGGAACTCACCGTTTATAAGGATATAATTTACAATATATTCATGGCTTTTGTGTATTATATAGTGAATAAAGTACCCCCTATTGTAAAATATAAGGATATTATAAGTCACAGAGGAGTCCCGTGGCCATGCGTTTATACAGGGCATGGTACTCAAGAGGAAATTTCGAATATCCTCAAATTTTCCAACAAGGGGAACTTTATTTATTATAATACACAAGTCTTCGTGAGTCATGTGACAGAAATTACATCACTATTCACCGTTTATAACTGATGACATCACTATTCACCGTTTATAAGGATATCATTTACAAGATATTCATGGCTTTTGTGTATTATTTACAGGTATGAAACCCGTTATCCACAATGCTCTGGACCAGGGGATGTTCCGGATCCCATACCTGTACTAAAACAAGTGCTGATAAAAATTGTTGCGCGTCACTTCCATTAAGGTGTACTGATTGGGGGTCGGCTGATCCCATTATTTAGTAATGGATTTTGGTTCCAGGGTGGGTATAGTTTCTCACGAGAAGCTGACAATCTACATGTTGGAAGCTCCTCCTCATGGGATGGGTGTGCAACATTGGGGAAAACAATATGAAAGGCGGTTTACCAACTTCTGAATGCTTGTCCTTCTCATTCACTTTCTTTAGGACTTTTTCCTGAACATTATTAGAGACTTTGTCTGATGCCCCAGCGGACGGTGGCTTTTCTGTTCCTTCCGAAGCACAAGATTTCTTCTTCTTCTTATTCCCCTTCACAGGCTTAACACTGATTGGCACGGCCGATTTTAAGGCATGAACTAGAGGCGATGAAGCTGAAAAAGACAAACGCAAGTGTTGCACAATGTGTAAGATATAAGAACCTCTTCTGGGTATAGTATTGAGAACTGTGGCATGTAAAGGTATAGTATCCAGGATAGGCCATCTCCTACTGACTCCACTTT
>CM044441.1:148192302-148205089 GCA_024363595.1 Xenopus borealis
AGACTGTCGTCTCCTTCCAGCTGTCTCCCTCTTCTGAAAAACACCCCCCCAATAAGCTGGAAAGTGCGATCCCTTCACGCTGATGTGCCTGAATACTCCCACTCACCACTCTCTTCATATCCTTTTTTAAGCATTATCTTGTCATTCATTTTTATATGATAATTATTGATGTTCCTTCCGCTGAGAATATGAGGCCCTGCTACTGTATAATGCAACAGAGGGCACTGTGGGTGGACATGTAGCCCACCTTTCCATGCAAATTCCTTTTGGCTCCTAAAAAAAAATATATATATAGGGTAATGTAATAAAAAGTCTAGTCCTATAAATACTCAAAGGATCAGGCCTTTTGCAAAGCCCCTTCTTTCATCTCTACCTTCACCTCCAAATAAATATTCCTCACAAGGTCTAAAGGTCTTTGGGCTTCATTACTCCTTTCATAATCTCATACCTTTATTAACTGCAACATTTCTGTTGAGCCTCTCCTACAGAAGCCTATTAGACTCTTAGGGGTAGATTCATCAAAGAGTGAAGTTCCACCACTAGAGGGAAATTCCACAGCTCTCAATTCATTTCTATGGGATTTTGCAAGGCGTATTCATCAATGGGTGAAGTGAAAGTTCACCCTTTGATGAATACGCCTTTAAAAATCCCATAGAAATGAGTTGAGAGCTGTGGAATTTCCCTCTAGTGGCAGAACTTCACTCTTAACTTCACTCTTTGATGAATCTACCCCTTAGGCTCCATAAAGACCCATCTGATTTAGGATGCCATTAAAGGACAGAGTTGCAAGAAGACTGAAGTTCATTCTGAGGGACAATCTCATGATTGTCCTTATATAGTCACATATATCTGTAACTCTGGACATAAACACTAGCATCCCAAAAAGATAGGTCTTTATATTAGGAGAAGGGTAGATTATGGTAGGCAGTGGCAGGAGAGGGTCAACAAAAAACAAGTCACCTTAAATCAGTGTTTCCTAAACTATTATACCAGCTTCTTGGGGGACCAGAGCCTTGAATAGGCTGATCAACTTGTGGATCATTTGGACTGAGATTTGGGAAGAATGCTCATTTTTCTTCAAGATACCAATGGAAGCCCAGCTTGATGGTCAGTTGGGGTAGGATTTGGTTGTGGACATATATTTGTGGCCCTAGATATCCTTGAGACTATGGGGTAGATTCATCAAAGAGTGAAGTTAAGAGTGAAGTTCCGCCACTAGAGGGAAATTCCACAGCTCTCAATTCATTTCTTTTTTTTAAAGGCGTATTCATCAAAGGGTGAACTTTCACTTCACCCATTGATGAATACGCCTTGCAAAATCCCATAGAAATGAATTGAGAGCTGTGGAATTTCCCTCTAGTAGTGGAACTTCACTCTTTGATGAACGAAGGTGGCCCTGTCCAAAAGTTAGGCTGTAAAGTGGTGGGGGACTTGACCTGAAAATGTCTGAATACCACTGCTGTTATTGCTACATTGGTTGCAATGAATTACTAGGACTGGTGCAAACCTTTAACACTGAGTTAAAGGACCAACACACATCTGTGTTAATGATGGGGCAATAATGGGGCCTCTGATTACTCTGGGAACTATATGGATAATTGGATGGAAGTCTTCCTACAATGCCAAGAGATCACCCATCTGTAACTCTGGACCTGAACATTGGCATCCTACAAATGATAGGTCTTCATAGTGGGTAGGAATAGGGAATCTTCTGGTAGGCAGTGGCAGTAGAGACTCAACAGAAAACAGGTCACCTTAAACAATGTTTGCCAAACTATGGGATGGCTCCATAGAGAGCCCAGAGCCATGAACATGGGTGATCAGCCTGTGGGCCATTTGGACTAAAATTGGGTTAGAATGCTAATGTGCTCCCCTAGATTCTAATGGAAGCACAGTTTGATGGTCAACTGGGCTAAGATTTGGTTTGCCGCCCAAGATCTTCTTGGGACTATTTCTGAAAGGCTAAAAAGTTCTGTAGAATGGCTAAAACGTTCTCTAACCTTGTTATGAACTAAGGTTGGGCTGTGGCGACTTGACCTTAAAATCCTGAATACCACAGCTACATACTGATTGCAGCTACTAGACCTGGTAAAAACCTTTAGCCAATTGGATTTACTCTAAATGAATTGTTCTTTGCATTTGCTAGACATGTCCCTAATTATATTCATATGATCATAAATGCAGTTTATAGCATGGTGTTTAATTGATGTTGCAGGTTATATAACTGGGTTGCAGATAGCTAAGCATTATGGCAGCTTTGCCTCCTGTATAAATACTGTAACTCCCCCATGTTTATTTTACAAGATTTGTTGGTTCAACAAAACCTGATTTTTTTCCCTGTGAATATGGCTCTTTTTAGTTCTTTCATCCGAAGAAACATTTTTGCATAAAACATCTGCTCGCTCAGTTCCTTTGTTTCTCTGTGCCCCCAAATCATGAAATGGCATTTACTTTGGCAGATGGGGTTGTATCTACAGAGATATAGCAATAAAAAAAAGACTTGAAAGTAGCTCAGATAACTGGGAAAGAAGCTCAGCGTGATTGAGGCTTGGCAAAGATGAATCTATACGCTCGGAGCCAGCTCATAGAATGGAGACAATAACAACGGCCTATAGACCAAAGGCACTTGTTAATGAAAACTTGAAAGCCGAGGCAGCTCTTAATAAAACGGCAAATTGAAAAGCAGCCCAACAAATGGAGCAAAGTGTATGCAGCTGGTGTAACAAGGGATCATACATTCGAGAACAAGTTTTCCTTTGATGGCAATAGAAATTATTGTTATCATTGCTCACCCTATGCGGGTCTCAGAGTTGGCATGAAAGAAAATAGCTACACTAAGGGCTAATAAATGGTACATGTCTGGGAGGAATTCAAAATAACATTCATCTTGAAAAAGTTCTATTATAATGAGGAAAATGCTTTGTGATCAGTAAAAAAAAATTGTGTGTGATAAGTATCAAGGTGATAGAATCAACATTCATCTGATCTGAATAAGGATTGTGGTTGGATTAGTGGTAAAACCTTTTTTGTGGGAAGTCCCTCATTATGGTCCAGACTTTGGGGTCTCCATAAGCTCATAATAAGGTTACAGCTAGGTATGCACTGAATCCAGGATTCAGTTCGGTATTCGGCCAGGATTCTGCCATTTTCAGCAGGATTGAGATTCGGCCGAATCCTTGTGCCTGGCCGAACTGAGTCCTTAAAATCATGTGACTTTTCATCACAAAACAAGGAAGTAAAAAAAAAAATTCAGCTGCCTTTTACCCTTCCTCTCACTAATTTGCACGTGGTCGTGAGAAGATGGCTTTTGTTTTTGGAAACTACTATTTTTGCTAAAAGAAGCATAGACTACAGTTTGCCAGAGCTTATGTTGATTTTTATTTCACAAAATGTGGTTCATATGCCCACCAGTACCAGTGCTTTTATAGAACTCTGCCTTAAAGTCACCTTCCATGATATGAAGTATAAAATATTGTTCTAGAAATCACCAAGCCTCCTTGTATGTTTATAACTCACAGTCATGTTGGAAACTGTGACTTTTTGCCCGACAAAGGCCCCTTTTTTAAGGTACTTCTTGACATGTAACATTGGTACAAGGAATGAAAATGTTTTGCAACAATTTTCCATTCTGCTCTTGAACTTCTCGTACAATTGAGTCATCATTCCTCTGAGATTGACATGGGAATTTCACAAGCTTAAAATACAGAATACAGAGTCAGGCAGGCCAGAAAAACAAGGGCAGCAGTTTGAGATGTTCTGCATCATGGAAATGAATGTCCGCAAGCCAAAAGACACTTTGGATTTCTAAAATGGAGTTGACTGGGCTGTAGGCCAACGTCACACAGTGCAAACTTATATGTATAAATATATATAGGGGGAGGGGGATGTCAATAATTACGTCTCCTAAACTTGTGGGAATTTTTAGAAGTGGTGTTGTGCTTATATTTTATAAAAGTAGGAATGTGTGACCTTGGGGCCTTTGCTCGGGGGTTTGAGAGAACAACAAAAGGGCTCAGCTTGGGAAACATAGACAAATGTTTTACTTTGGCCATAAGTCTCCATTTTGCTTTACTGTTGCCATTTTGCTTTACCCTACTTCTGCAACTTCTGCAGGGCCCTAGCTAGTTGTCCCCATATGAGACAGCTCTGACTAAGCTACAAAGTTGATATACTTGCGTACCTGATATTAAGCATTGTTGTGCGTCTTTGTAATGCAGAATCAAGGCAAAATCAAAATGTGTCTCAGATGGAGACATCATATTGTCAATCACCATGCTGCCTTGGACCCAACATTGAACTAAATCCATCTCTAGCTTTGAGCACATTTATTAGAAAGTATTTACCAGGTAGAGGCAACTCAAGGGCGACAGAGTTGATGGCCGTGTGGCTAATGGTATTTGTATTGTACAAAAAGTTAGCAAAACATACAATATTCAGCAGAGAATGTGTGGGAGGAACCTTGACTACATGGAGGAATCCTTTACAGGTTTGGGGACAACATACAAACTCATTGCAAATGGTGCCCTGGCTGGAATCAAACCTAGGTCCTCAGCACTGCAACCATCAACAGTATACTACTTATACAAATATATACAATATTTGATATAGTTTAGCTTTTACTATTGAACGAGTCTGCACTATAAGGCATAACTGAGATGAATACCCCCATTGCTCTGCTCTGCCTATAACAAATTCTAACTGCTCAGCAATATTCATTTAATGAGCACAAACCTGCCTGAAAGGAAACAGCCTTCCTCATCACAACCCACTGATAATGTTCCAAATCAAATTTCCAAGCAGCCAATTTCTACAAAAAAAAAAATGACGTTAATGCTGTCCGGAGTGCAATTTACTGAGCGTGCCGTGTGGAATCCGTCACAACTTGTATGTGTAATTGGGAAGAGATCTCTGACACAAAGCATAAGGGTTCAATTATAGGGAGGTGTAAAAAAAAGTTAGTAATTTGTCATCATTTTACCCACAGTACAACATTCCTTCCCAGAATTCTAGTGTGATGGCAGCCATTCCAATAAGCTGCGGGTACCTGATAAAGAAGAAACAATTACCATTAGCAAATTGTAAAGTAATAGATGCATTTAGCTCCTGCATGAGAAGGGTTGGTCCCCCAATGAGTGTATAGGATTCAGTTGGAACCTATAGGCATTGCAAGATCTGTATTTATACCTTATCTAGGGAACTCACGGCACCTCATAGCTGCACCCAGCAAATAGAGTCTTCTCTTTAATTGACCCTGTGTCCACCATCAAATTAAAGGATAAATCTCTTTGGGGTGCACATCGATAAGGCAACTCTCCTCCTCATCTAGGGAGGTACAGGAGCTCATGGCACCTTGAACTTCATACACTAAAACAGGTTCATCCGGAAAACCTTGTGTTTTATTGGACATGTGTCCTCCAATGGAGTAAAGGAGAAGGAAATCGCTGTGGGGTGCACGTTGGTCGTGCAACACCCGGTGACTCTAAAGCAGTGGTCCTCAAACTTGGCCCTCCAGCTGTTAAGGAACTACAAGTCCCACAATGCATTTGCCTGACTGTGGCTGTCAGACTCCATCATTGCATTGTGGGACTTATAGTTCCTTAACAGCTGGAGGGCCAAGTTTGAGAACCACTGCTCTAAATGATAACCATCAACCTTGGCCTTGTGTTTCTCTTCTGTAAAAAACATCACAGGCCAGGGGTACTTTTGTGTAGAGCACTCTACTGGCACCTGAGCTGGAGCATCTTCAAAACAGGACATTTTTGGAGATTTCTGAAGCCCACTTTCAATCAGGATTGGGTTGCCCTGGTAGCCCAGATAAAGATGGGTGCACCTAGGTACCCAGGGCTGGTGCAGTTTTTAAGGAAGAAGGATGCCAATCTTGGGTAGGAACTTGGCGCTTATAGTCACTGGTTGGTTGCCTAATGAATGTGTACCCTCTCTGATGAGTTACATTCTCCTTCAAAGGAGTGGTGTAACATGTTATAGAGTGGATAATTCTAAGCAGCTTTTCAACTAGGCCTTTTCTTTTTTTATAGGGTTTTTAATTATTTGACTTCTTCTGACTCTTTATGACTTTCAAATGGGGGTCAGTGACCCCCATCTAAAAACAAAAACAAATGCTCTGGCTACAACTGTATTGTTATTGCTACTTTTTTATTACTCTCCTTTCTATTCAGGCCTCTCCTATTCATATTCCAGTCTCTTATTCAAATCAATGCATGGTTGCTAAGGAAATTTGAAATTCCTAGCAGCCAGATGGCTGAAATTGCAAACTGGAGAGCTGCTGAATAAAAAGCTAAATAACTCAAAAACCACAAATAATAAAAAAATGAAAACCAATTGCAAATTGTCTCAGAATATCCCTCTCTACATCATACTAAAAGTCAATGTAAAGGTGAACAACCCTTTTAAGGAATTCTAGCCGATGTCCAAGAATCTAAGAGAAAAAACGAAATTATCAGGAATAACTCATTGTGATCATTTTCTCCAAAACGGTTTTGTGTGCCCGCAGGGAGCCAGCTGAGTGCAACAATCCCGTGGTATCACGTGCTCTTTATTTCTCCGTCTCTCCTTAACACTGGAGTATCAGCTGCTGCGGGGAACAAACAACACCCACAAGGCCCCATTCTATTTACATAATGTATTAATTACCATTTCCAGCAGGTACTCGCTGTCATTTACTACGTTTCTCATTAGCGGGTGATGCCAGTGCACATTTCGCCGTTTGGAGGTGCAAAGAAACGGGAATTAATCAGAGCAAAGAGCCATGGAAACAGGAGGAAATAAACAGTGTAATAACGGCAAAGGGGAAAAAACTAAATTTCTTGTTTTTTTTTTTTGGTAAATAATAGTAAACAAAGAGGTTATGGAATTTTGTTTTTTAGGCAGAGCCAGGGACAAGGGCAAGGCTTAATGGCATATTGGGGGCATGTTGGGGGCATGGGTAGATGTTGCCATACTGTTTCCTTTAGAGAGTAATTTATGAGGATATAGTTATTGTATGCCCAGAACATGTCATTTTATATATACAGGTATTGGTCGGTTTTCCTTATAATATGACTTGATGACTTGAATGGCTGGGCTTGCATGGGTTTCCCTTGTAATATGAGCTGATTGGCTGGGGTGACATAGGTTTTCCTTTATAATCTGATGTTACTATCTTGCATTACTTGTAATCTGATTGGAGTGGAGAGGCTAGGACGGAGTTTTCTTATAAATCTAATCCAGTGCCTGTAAATGTATTATACATGAGCGTGGCGAAGAGGATAATACTGACATATGAGGAATCAATCTGATCTTGAGAGCACAGCGGCGGATATAAATCTAGCACTGAACAGCCGAGCGTTTCAATTGGATTGATGGAATTCTCATATTCGGGAGGAATGGGACGTGAATAAATAAAATGTGGTGGTGAGGTTGAAAGGAAACGATGCAGCATTGTAGTATTATCCCTTTATATTGTTTATGTTAAACCGCTGGCTATTCTGCATAGAGAGCAGTAGTACCAAGCTGTGTATTTGTATTTATTAGTATCAATGGGAGCTGCCATGTTGTACTCCCTGCTGAGATACTTTTAATTTAATACTATACCATCCCTGCCACATTTATATTCTCCTCTTGCCTATAAAATATGGCCATAATAAAGGTATGAGACCTGTTATCCATAATACTTGGGACCTGAGTCTTTCTGTAGTCTGGATCACCATATTTTTAGCTTTCTTAAAAATCATTTAAACCCAATACAATTGATTTTGCCTGCAATAAGGATTAAAGGGCACCTATGGGCCAAAAAAATTCCCCAAACCGATGGTGCGGGCTGATAGAGCCCACATTCCGGTTCCCCCTGCAGGGGGAAATTCTTTTTTTAAAACTACTAGAACCCCAAACCGGAATGCGGGCTCTATCAGTCTGCACCTTCGGTTTGGAGAATCTTTTTTCGGCCCATAGGTGCCCTTTAAGTACAGGTACGGGATCCGTTACCTGAAAACCCATTACCCAGAAAGCTCAGAATTATGGAAAGGCCGCCTCCCATAGACTGCATTTTATCCAAATAATCTTTGAATTAGACTGGAATGTGAATAGGAGAGGTCTGAAGAGAACGAGGAGAATTAAGAAAAAGTAGCAATAACAATAGATTTGTAGCCTTACAGAACATTTGTTTTTTTTTTAGATGGGATCAGTGACCACCATTTGAAGGTAGAAAAGAGTCAAAATAAGAAGGCAAATAATTAAAAAACTCGAAAAAAAGAAAAAATGAAGATCAGTTGAAAAGTTCCTTAGAATTAGCCATTCTATTACATACTAAAAGTTAGTGTAAAAGTGAACCACCACTTTAATGTGGAATCAAGTCATGGGCTGTGGGTCCACTATTCTAGATAGAGAATCCTGACCGAAATGTTAGACCTCTCCTCTACATGCAGGTTTTTTTCTGAAATGTTTTATGACCTGTTGATTTATAAAAGCTTGCAGTCTGTGCCCCCAATCTCCACACCCTAAAAAGAGTTGATAGTCCATAATATGATGATATTAGAAGCCACCTCTGATCCCACCAAGTATGGTCTTGGAGCATCTTGGTGACTTTCTCATATGAGTATTATTCATAGAAAGGAATGTTTTTTTTTGTCTTCACCAATGATTTTCAAGTTGTCTTTACCTGAAATTGTTTTTTTTTGTCTGTGTGTAACATTTTTGAAATGGACTGGGCCAAGAGCAGCCTATAGAACACTTCAGAGTAGCAGAGTTCTAGTACAACTAAGAGGAGCAGCAAAATGTATAAAATAAACTCTCTTGGTGTAATTTTTTAAAAGATGCAAAAGGTTACCCAGGAGGTATAGTCGCCAATAGCAACCAGGTGCTTTTTTCCCCCAAAAAAAGTTGACTAGTAAAAAGCCACCTTCTGATTGGTGTTATAGTTACACTGATTTGTAGAAAACTTTGAACCACTTATTGCATTATCCCATATATGTCTTATACTGTATGTATTCATAGCTCTAACTTTTGAATCATCAGATCAGGGTTGAGAAACTGCTTAAATTCTGTTGAGGAAAGGCTGACCACCAAGCCGACAGTTTGCTCTAAGGAAACTGTGTAACTATAGAAACTGCAGAGAGCTGGAATTCATGTAGAACAAGATAAGGAATTGGATAGTGTGACAGAATGAAGATACACGGAGAGATTATAATTATAGGACCAGATATGAACAGAACTGGGGGGGGGGTCACTGTGGAAAAGTGAGTAATCATTTTGGATATCCAAAGAAAAAGTAGAAAATGCACAGTAATAATAACTATACTGAGATATTGATGTCATTAAGGAGCACCTGTCCTCTATACTTCTACTATTCCTTGTGTATTTATCTAATGTTCATTTCAGGACGTGACTCTATAATTCTTTTTGCTTCACTTTATTCTACCTAGTGTCTATGAAGTTGTTGCTAACTCAGCTTACAGTTTTAGGCATGTCCAAAATTTCTTTGACTCCCAGAACCCTCCTATTGTGTTATCAATCTGTCATGGTTGGCACCCAACACCAGAACCAGTACCAATCACCCTGGTCTAGGTTCGTGCTTCACCAGTAGTGTGACAGCCTTTGGGAGGAGCCCTCAGCTACTCAAATGCCACCTGGACTTAAACGAGAGGTGCAAGGGAAAGGTTCTGGATAGGCAAAAGGGCACAGCTATAATTAGAATCAGTAAGGCCAAAGGTCACGGTACAGGCAGGAGTAGGCAGATTCATGGTCAGACAGGCTGGGTCAAGGCAGGCAGATATCAAGGATCGTCAGGCAGGCAAAGGTCAAACCGAGTAATCAATCAGTTAGGATGAGGCAGAAGAGGTAGTTGGACTTCAGGCACGGGTCAAGATACAGAATGTAGAGTAGTCAAAAACAGGCAGGAGTCAAACACAGGAGATCAATCAGAACAAACAGGACAGAATGCACAAGGCTCAGGAACCACCAGGAATAAATTCTATCACGGGCAGTTTGCTACAAAGTGAACTGGCCTTTTACAGGTTTGAATTTTGCACCAAAGAGTGTCAATGTGCACACCGACGTCAGCTTGCCGCCGGCAACAACTTGCACACCAGCATCAACTTGCGTGCCGCGACGAGGTGTTAGCGCGAGTGCCTTAAGACAACACAGGAGGAGAACCACAGATGGCGGTGCGACGGGCATCCCTGTCGCACCACTGGACCACCAGGTACTTTTCTCACACAATCCCTACTAAGAAGCCAAGAGGTGGAGTTCTTAGCAGCACTTTATGAAGGACACTCATGATGGCAGAGTTTCTTCTACCAGTTATTATAGTAATATAATAACATAGCAGGTTAGGTTGAAAAATTACACACAAGATCAACGTTTTAAGTCTGTATAGAACCTGCTTAACTGCTAGTTTACCCAGAGGAAGGTAAAAAAAAAACTCAATTTGAAGCCTCAGAGTGGGAAAAAAATTCCTTCCTGACTCCAAGATGGCAATGGGACCAGTCAGTGGATCAACTTGTACTATGAGCTATCTTCCATAACCCTGTATTCCCTCACTTGCTAAACACCATCCAACCCCTTCTTATACCTATCTAATGTACATGGTTGCTCTATAAATGAAAATAAATACATGAATCATAGGACATGGCCCAACCTCTTCACACACCTGGGGCCCTACTTCTCCACTCCCCGCACCAGGGCTCAGTATAAATGACAGTAGGTCAGTATGGCAACAATAGTACAGGACTTTTGGTGGTTGATAACAGTAGAGCCAAATGAAGGCTTTACCCTACAGTTCTGTTGACCTATGGTGAATTCAGCAACAAAAGAAGACCATCGATCAGATCATTCTACCCTGCATAAATATGGACCCCCATAATTTGACACTAGTACCTCCACCACCAAAAATAGCCCTACCTTAATCTGGTTAATTTGTATTAGGTTCTACCACCAATCCTCCCCATGAGCAGTTGCTAACTTGGTGATGTCTACATCATCTGTATATAATTGTCTATTTGCACTCTATATCTTATTCCATACTCAACTTAATAAGTGGATATGTTACGGTCTAGTTCATACATAATAATGTACAGCTTTTAACATCTGCCCGGGTGTATTTCCATGTTCCCTAATGAGAGAGGCAGGGAAAACACAGCAAGGTCAAACTTGCCAGGCATATTTAATAATTTAGGGTGATTCCCTTGACAGATGACTTACATCACATTAGTGCTCTCAACCGTATTGTGAGCGCAATGGAACAAGATGAGAGAACAACAGAGGAACATAGCACTCACCTCATTTTCTTACAGAAAAATACCTTTTTTGGGGTAATGAATACAGCCAACCAAATTAGAGTCCATTAAGTGTGTGGTTGGGAAGGTTTATTTTCAAATTTCAGATTTTCTGTGATATTATGCCTACAAAAAAACTCACATTGAGCTCCTATATGGTCTTGAGGTTCAAGCTCGGCTTTGCTGCCCAAAATTTTTGGGCCACTGTAGCTCATAAGAAGGTTAGAAATCTACAACATAATCTAAGACTTACCATTATTCTATGGTATTGAGCAGTTAAGAAAAACTCATACCAAATTATATTGGGATTAAGACCCTTTGTCTAGAATTCAGGGAGTTTTGAATCAAATGTGGACTCTTTTCTTCATGGTCTCTTTAGTCATCACCAGTAAAAAGAGTTGGGGAGCAACACAAGCATGAAAAAAGTTCCCGGGGATGCCAAATAAGTTCTGTGATTGGCTATTTTGGTAGCCCCTGTGTCTGCTTTTCTGATTTTCTGTGATATTGTGCCTACAAAAACAAGGTCTGGAGGTTCAAGCTTGTCTTTGCAGCCCAAGATCTATGGACCACCATTGCTCATAAGAAGGCAAGACATCTACAACATATTCTAAGACTTACCATCATTGTATGGCATTGAGCATTTGAATACAATTCACACCAATTGATATCTAGACCCTTGATTTAGTTCTCTGGACCCCCTAGTGTTCAGGGGTTATTGAAAACTTGATTTGAAAACCAAAAAATATGGACTCTCTTCTTTATGGTGGCTTTCAATTGGAAGTCTTTCACAGTCAGATCAGAAAGGTATATTGTATATAACCAAGACAAATGGTCAACTTGAAATTTTTTAATTTTTTGCAATTGAACTTTTCAAACTTGGACCTGCTCACTATTGTCTCTACAAGTGAACCAACTGAGTGTTTTAAAGGGCAGGCTAGACCTATAAAATGCTTGCTAGGCTCAGTCAAAGATAGGAGAGACAACCAGAGTTTGTCCCTTACTATTTGTGGTTGGCTTTCATTTTTTAAAAATTAGTTGTGATTATTGAGTTTTTTATTCAGCAGCTCTAAAGTTTGCAATTCCTGCAGTCTGGTTGCCAGGGTCCAAATTACCCTAGCAACCATGCACTGGTTTGAACAAGAGACTGGAATATGAATAGGAGAGGCCTGAATATAATGATGATTAATACAAAGTAGCAATAACAATAAATGTATAGCTTTACAGAGCATTTTTTTTTTAGATGGGGTCGGTGACCTCCATATGAAAACTGGAAAGAATCATAAGAAAAGAAAACAATAATTAAACAACTGTAAAATATAAATAATGAAGACCAATTGAAATTGCTTAGAATTAGCCATTCTATAATATACTAAAAGTTAACTAAAAGTGAACCACCTATTTAGGGGGCTTAACGGGAGCAATGTCAGACTAATGATTCTGTATCGAGGCAACACTGGCAGTTAAAGGAGAAGGAAAGCTACCAAAGCAGTTTATTGCCAATAGATAAGCCACAATAGTGC
>CM044441.1:148296848-148309835 GCA_024363595.1 Xenopus borealis
GCATTTTGGAAATTCTAACCAAGTGTTGTGATATTTTTGTTGGTGGCGGGGGCTTCATTTAGACATTTGATGTAGGGTGATGATTTTTTTTTTTCTGGGAAAATTTGACGGTGAGCGAAAATTCATTTTGAAGAATTTTTAATTTAAGGCGACTTTGTACTAGGTCTTATTGTGGTGTCAATTTTCTGTGACCCAAGTTTGCTCAGAACTAAGATATTTGAGAGGGAAATTGGAGAGTTTTAAATACAGTTAGCAAAGTGATAACTTCTCAAACTCATGCTCATCAATACTACTTTGTATATAAGCAAGCGTGTTAGTCATCTCAACACACTTTAGTAATCTATTTCAACTTGACTGCCTTTTGTATGTCCTATTGGCATCTTAATTAGAGTTATCCACAATTTCACCTTTTAGCAATGTGTTTTTCAAGAGACTACAAAGAGCAAACAAAGCAGGAGCAAATTTTCCTCCTCAAACACTTGTTCCAATTCCAATTACCATCAAACGTCCCCTGCATAAATGATATGGTGTTTTAAACAGATAACATCTTAAAATATAATGGGTATTATTTACAATATTTCATTGTTTGGGACTTAGATCTTTAAAGATCTAAGGTTTATTTATTTTGAAGCCATAGGAAGAAATAAAACTTTATCAAAATGGCCAGTACCTCTGTAAATATACCTTGATTTGAACAACTTGCTTCAGGAGTTTTTCAAGACCAATATTTGAAGTGACATAATTAAATTCCTCTGTTGTTATGATTTTTAAGATAATGTTTTATTTGAGATGACAATATGACAAGCCTTGTTATTCTATTAGTCTTATGCTTGGAAAGTCTTAAAGGGAAACTGTCATAGGAAAACATGTTTTTTTTTTTAAACGCAATCCATTTCTCAAAAGAGCAAACAGATTTTTTTATATTTCATTTTTGAAATCTGACATGGGACTAACCATTTTGTCCATTTCCCAGCTGTCCATTTCTATTTGTTTCCTTATTTTTGGCGCATCCGACTTGATGCCTACGTTTTGTTGTGTTGGATTGTACCGAAATGCCCATGTATTTCTGCCCACAGTTGGGAGAACATGTGAAAAGGAATACAGAGAACACTGATGTTCCTCATGAAAGATATGAGAAAAGTCATCTGAGGTTTCTGTTCTCTTTCCTAAGCAGAGAAACATCAGGAATTCTTTCCTTTTGATGTTTTCCAGACTTTATCCCAGTCGGAAAACTGACCAGCACTATGAGTAATTTTACTATTATTTTTTTTTATAAAGGTTTATATTTCCATTGAACAAACACTGAATTTTTAACCTGCTTTATGTGAACAGTTTTAAAAAAAAATTATAATAATGCAGACTTCAGCTGCAGGATATTATAACTTTTTTTAATATAATACTCAAGTTTTGTCTTATAATGAGAAACCATTTTATTGATATTTAAATGAATTTTATACAAGTGGCAAGTAATTACACGGGCCATTTTGATTCTGTTGGTGATTTCAATATCACTTGAGTTTGTTCCATATCTGTTGCCCTTAAAGTGGCATGGTGAATAATTTCCATTCTATATGAATTTGCAGTTATCTTCCAATAACTTTCAATGATAACCTTCATTTCATTCCACAGGGTTTGGGGGTTAAACTAGCTTTGTTGGGGTGAAACTAAAATCAGACTAGGAGCTGAGTAGAAGATACAATGAATAGATACATAGGAAATTAGAGAGATTGACTGGTTAATAAATTTGCAATTATTGCATTGAATAGGTTTTACATTCTGTTAGTCTACCATGTTTTGCCTGAATATGTTTAGGTGGTTCATTTATTAAAGTCTCACCTTGTTAATTTAGCCATATCAGTGAAGCCAATTCTGGGGCAATTGTGTTGCTCTGTTTTTAGAATATGTAATAATTAAATTTTATGAGACATTGGTAAATTTACTGCATTTGTGCCCAGAATCATTCCGCATAATTACAGGATATTGTTCCAGCATGTTTGTTTTTGGTTCTGGTGTCTGAAGATTTCTTGTCTTAACAAAACTCCTTACAATCAGTTTATTACAATGAAAAGCCATATACAATAAGATGTAGCGCTACAAAATATGTTGGCGCTATAGAAATACATGTTAATAATAATAAATAATACGGTTTAAATATCTTTTTTGAAAGCGATTCAGAAAATTCAGATTAGGAACAGTGGGCATCTTTCACAGAGGGCACAATATTTATTTGGTTTTACTAACCCTTTAAAGGGCAAGGAAAGGCAAAGAAATAAAATCCCATTTTTACTTTCTTTAATGAAAAAGAAATCTATCTCCAATATACTTTTATTTTAAAATGTGTACTGTTTTTATAAGAGACCTGACTGTATGCAGTGAAATTCTCCCTTCATTTAGTGCTTCTGGCAGGGAAACAATCACTTATGAACAGCAGGGGGAGCCCCTGCCTTACTTACCAGCCATGCAGAACTCAAGCAGACCATACTGAGCATGTGCAGTGCCAGTGTCAGACAAAGATGTATAACAAAGTTACAAGATGACAGCCCCCTGTGGCCAACTTTGAAAGCATAAATCATTTGTTTGATTAGGCTTGTGGTGCAGTAAGTTCATGTTTATGTTTAGTATACAAAATACAGCATTTCCACCCTTATTCTATTTTACACTTTCATTGCCCTTTAAGATAAAAGGCACTTGAGAACAGCTAGACTGTCATAGGACAGAGTGGGTTCTTGCTCTGGGCTCTTAGAATTATAAGGTCCCAAATATTGACTGAAATATATTTTTAGCAGTTGTGTCCTGTCTCCATCAAATGGGTGTCGAATTACTGCCCTCAGCATCTCAGATGTATCATACGGGGTTTGTTAGAAGTTAACCTAATTTAAACCCTTCAGAGCCTCAAGCTGGACATCCTAGAGTTACATTATTTCATTAAAGTTGGTGCACTAGCCTTTCTGCATTGTATGGGTTTCCTTGTCCTGTCCAGCATCGGACGATAATTGTTCTAGAACATACTGTAGCTGACTTGGAACTTATAAGGTCAAAACATATAAGTATTGAACTAAATATATTTTTAGTAATTGCGTTGGTGGTGTCCTGTGTCCATCAAGTGGGTTTCAGATTATAGCTCCCAGCATTCCAGATGTATCACAAAGGATTTGCTGGAAGTTGTAATTTAACACTACAGCTGTAGAGCTTCAAGCTGGATATCCATTAGTTAAATGTTTCCATTAAAGTTGTTGCCCTAGCCTTGGAACATTGTATGAGGTTCTTTCTTCTGGCCAGCATCAACCATGGTACAGTACATACTGTACCTAACTGGAACATGTTCATATATGTATGATAGATGGCTGGGATTTGCTCTTTAAAGTATGGCAGATGACTAGGACTTATTTTTAATGTGCTGAGGTTGACTGGGTGTCAGGTGAACCACCCTCACTTCATGAACCTACTGGGCAAGATGGGGCAGGCAAGTTACAAAAAGTGATTTTTGATTTTCAAATATAATTATCCTATCAATCAGCAGTTCCATCCCACAGCATTCTTCTACTTATCTCCATCACATCATTACTTTATAAACTGAACTCCCTTGCTTCTCATTGGATATGTTTGGTCTCCCAGTCTGCAAAGCTTTTGGCACTATTCCATTTACAGAACTAAGCAGCTATTGTACACTAACGCAGTCTCAGTAGCAAAAGATTTCAATCAACTTTCACTTGACAATCCACCATCTCATACATTATAACACCAGCACAGACTGAGCCCTGATAAATTTGACTTTTGTTATATTTCATTCACTGACTTCCCCTGCTCCCCATGGCTCCATCTCATCATTCACATCATTATATGTCTTGTTCAGACGCGTATTTATTTTTTATTGCTTCATGGCAAATCCTTCTGCCTTGCCAACAACAATGTATATTCTTTCTCCTGAAACTCAGACTTTTCGAGGTCATAAACCAAAGGCCTGGATTGCTGCCGTTGTTTTCAGTTCTAAGAGGGGAGGTGGAAATATCCTGCATTACTTTAGGGCATTTTATTTACAGTATATTGAGAGGCGTCACATGCTCATAGACCAGCCCTTTAGAGATGTCACATGAGTCAGCTACTTTCACTTAAATCCGAGTTTAATATGGCATGGAGCCTTGAAAAGTATCTTTCTAGTATTGTATTTATATAGATGGATCTGTATTGAAACAGTATAATGTTACTAAAATCACTTTATTCTGTACTAATACTGTCAAATACTTGTCTATTGATCCATAAAATGGACTACATTATGGAATGATAATTCCATACAAATAATTCATTGGGAAACAGGCTCCAAAAGGGCTTTACGTTCTTTTTCATTGAGCCAACTTCACACCAGCTTCATATCCTTGGGAAATATCATTTCAGACACTGCCATATACATTTGATAAGTTGCAACAGTATATACATAATTTTTTTGGACTTAAATTTACCACCCTCTATTTACTCCCTTCCCTGTTTTCCACAAGAAATATCAAGGCTCATTTACAGTTAAATGAAAGTGCAATATTGGTTGCCATATGCCATGTTTTTTATCCAAAAAGCTAAATTTTTGCAGAGTTCCATGTGATGCAATTGCGGCCAATGAGTAAAAACACTTAGTATGTTTTGATCAATCAGGCACATTTTGGGAGTTGGGATAGCATAATTTCTGGTGCTCAGTATCAACATGAAGCATGTGAGTATTTATTCACAAGTCTGCTGTGCATATTGACAGAGCCTGCAATGGGAATCCTGGAATCACTGCCAGCTAGAAGATAACACAGTAGCTCAAGAGTTCCCTTGTATTAATAAGTGCAGGATTCCCTACAAGATGTGGGACAGGCGATCTAACACTGAGTGCAACTATAGGGATGTGCAAGAAGCATCTATGGTCACAAGCACCTTCAGTGAATGTGTCAATACATGCATAAACTGTGTCCTTTTTGCCAACCTCAATTGCAGTAGAAATTAGACAAATTCCATTTTGCCAGGTCCGGGGTGGAAAGAAATATCAAAGTTTTGGTACAAATTCCTGAAAAACACTTAAGAATAAGTAAAAGGAGACCCAAAGGATATGAAATCTCAAGGTCAGGGAAAAGGAAAGGTGCAATGGTTTCTACAGGTCACCTATAGCAACCAAAGCAAACATATTGGTTGCTATAGGTTACTGCACCTATGAAAACTTAGTGCATTGTATTACCTATCGGGTTTGGACTGAATAGCATTGTTTTGACTGCATACTGTGGGTGTTGACTTTTTATTACAGAGAAACAGCAAACAAGGGGAAATTAAAGAATATGGAATATGTTAATAATAAGTCTAGTAATCCATTAAGAGAAATTACTGCCATGGCATCACCCATTCTCCTAATCACCAGTTTTTAATGGTAACCTGACGTCCAAAGGTCTCTCTTTGCCACCCTGTAGTCAGCAAATCCTTCACGTAGGGCATAAGATTAAGACTAGTATTCGTGCCTTGCTTGCTATGTTTCTTTAAGTTGCTAATCTGATTTCTTTTGGTTGACAAGGGAACACAATTTTTATACAAGTGGCCTTTTATGCTATTTAAAATATTATTTATTGTACTTTTTAAACTCTGTATGGGTGTAATTTATATTCCAGCACTGTTCAGAATTTGAAAATAAATCTTATTATGTTTATTTCAATATATATATATATATATTATGCAATGTGTTCTTATCTGATTTTTTTATGTTCAGTCAATTAAACTGCAACACTGATTATTAATATGTGGATCATTGTTTTGATTTTAAAATAAAAAATTCTGTTTGTTTTCTACAACATATGTTATATACTGTATATTATGTTGTTTGTAATGGGGGTATTTATCAGTAAAAACAAAAACAGTAATGTTAATTCCATACACCACAAACATATTTGATAGTGATGGGCGAATTTGCGGCGAATTCCCGCGAAACGCCAGCAAAAATGCGCCAAAAAAAGAGTCGCGCGTTGAAAGCGACGTGTCGCGCATTTTCGACACGACTCATCAAAAACATGCCGCGACTCGTTTCGCGAATTTTTTCGCCAATTCGCGAATTTCGCGGCAAAGTGAAACTGGGTAGATTCGCCCATCACTAATGTTTGATGCTAGTCCAGTTATACTGCAGTTGATTTTGCTTTTATAGGGGCCTTCAGGTGCATATAATACATATGTCTATGTTCCCTTGGGCAGTCCATGACATGTCTTGTTTGGATTTAGGGTGCCCCATGGCCATCCTATAAAGTAATACATTAAAGTACATTTAGCTGGTATTGGAAGTAACTGTAACAGGTTGACCATGCTGATCTGCAAATTATCCCATAGTCCCTTTTTGTAGGTTTTCAGCTTGTGCTTTCTGGCTTGGGTGATCTATACCAGACAGGGGGTTATTTACAAAAATTTGAATTCATCTCAATTTTTTATGACTAAACTCACTTCCACAAACTGAACTCATTTAGCAAATTGACTTTATAGAATTTTCAATTGAAATCTCAACTTTTTTTCAGATTTTGGATTATCCAGTGCAGATCACAATGTCAAGAAACAACTTCTGGGACATCTGCCATTGACTTCTACATGACCTGGTTTCAGATGAAGTATTTTTGGATTCGGATTTTTAGCAGCTTTGGGGTATAAAAATCTCCAAAAATTCTATTTTTTTTCAAGGAAAAATTTTAATTTCCTCTTAAAATCTGTGACCAGATTAATTTGACGTTTAATAAATGGGCCCCGTAATGTTACCCTCGGCTACTTTGTATTTGAAATGAGAGGCAGAGATTCACTTCTGTTGTATCAGTATTTTGGGTAAAGTTAATCAGGCAGGCAACTACATGACTTGTTTGGAACCAACTGAAAGAAGTGTCAGAGCAAATTAAAAAATTGTATTCCCATAGAAAAGAAAATGCGAACAGTGGGGAGACTGTAAAGCTACCAGAGAGCTCATCAGTGCACTGAGTTTAGTCAAACAAAACAAATCATTATGAGCAGGAATTAAGATAGCAGATTAGACAGTTATCAGTCAAATAAGGCAAGAAAGGGCAAGCATTGAAAAGCCAACCACAGAGGAAACTTAGGATTTGCATGATGCTGACGAAGCCAGGTAAAGAAGAACATAGAGGAACTCTTTGCATGATAATGTTGTGATCACAGCCAAATGAAGCAATTTAATAATCTGGGCACCTTTGTATAAGAGTTAGCCTATGAATGCGTATTAAATATATGGGGTGGTACTTTTATCTTTATATTCTTAAAAATACTAAACATAAATATTTCATTGCAATACACAAGAAGGCCATTGGTCCTATTCTTAAGATTGAAAAAAATGTATTCCACAAATAGATTACTGTATAAAATAATCCTTCCCATCACAGTAAGTATGCAAGGGGTGCCCAGCAAATGTCAGAGAGTTTTTGTATGCACCGTTAGTCTTTGCTTCCATTTTGCAACACAATAAAAACAAGAGGAAAACACTGGAAGACTACTCACTCTGATAACATCATGCCAGTCATGTGGAAATAAATGGTCTCAAGAAAAAGTTTTGACAAAAATGACACAACAGAAATAAAAAAAAGTGCCATTATCTTCAAACATACACTCTCCAGGGAGACCATATTCTTTTCACACTCCGTAACACTTTCCGTTGAGTGACATGATAATGGGCAGTTGCAAATCTTTTGAAAATCATTTGGCATGACTTTCCATGGAAGATCTTTTGAATACAAACTACTGGCTATAGATTTAAATCAATAGATTGTTAAAAAAAAAAAAAAACAGCTTTCAGCTGATGTTACAGTACAAACTCGGGTTTCACCAAATCGCTGTTGTATAATATTCACTTGCAGTCATGTCTGGTCGCGCACACCCGCTTTGTTCTCAAAGTTAATCTTCTATTAAGTTGAAAGGAATAATTCAACCGAAAGCTAGAATGAAAGATTCCTGAACAGATACAATTGTAAACAGGACAAGCTTACATGGGAAAACATGGGGAACTGGAGACTGGGAAAGAATGAATTAGGAACTGTGGTTCCAATGTAAAAAAAAATCCTACCTCAGATGTTTGAGTGGTACAAATAATAGTTTTTTTTAAAAAAACAAACATGCATTCTACAGTTATATCTATATTGCATTAACTAATAAATTCAAATTTGTATTCATCATTGTACTTGTGAAAAGTAAATGCATAGTGGGTTTAACTTGGCTCTGTGTATTATGTGGTCTACTAGTCAAATTTCCAGAAGAACAATAGTTGTGAAATGGAGTGGCTCACTTGTAGTTCTGGAGTGGCTAGTGTGTCTTCTGCAAAAAAATGATCGAGAATTACAAGAATGAAGAATCTTCTATAATTTTCACACTGTTTCTCTGGGTTAAATAAGGCAACACATTTTGGGGGTTATTTATCAAAGGTCGAAAATTTATATATTGTATATAAAGGTTGAGTTTTTTTATTCTCAAACAAACTCGAATGATCTCACAAGTCGATTCGTTTCTAATTTAAAAACTGCTAGAATCAGCGAGTTCTGGGTTAACTAACCGAAAATTTAAATTGATTGAGTTTTCAGTGGGGAAAAAGTCAAATCGCTCAAATCGAACATCATGAAATCAAATCGAAACATCATGAAGGCTATTAATGTCTTCAAATGATTCAAGGGACCTCTGCCATTGATTCCTGCATGACCTTGATAGGTTTTAGATGGTGTATTTTTGGATTTGAGCTATTTCCAGGGTTGTGGTATAATAAATCTAAAAGAAAATGTTTTTTAAAACCCGAAAATGTGAATTTTGACCAAAAAACCCTGAATAAACTCGAATTTTCGTGAAAAATTTTCCCCTTTCAGTGCAAGAGTATGATTTATGTACGTTGGAATTTTTATTATATCCATCCTTCAAGACAAGTTCTCATACAAGGGAATTACCAGATTTCCATAAATCATATAGATTAGCTCTTCCATGTTATTTCACCAATGTTTAGATACATTATTATGCACTAAACTATTATGCAGGTTATGAGACCTGAATCAATCTTTGTTTTGTGATTATTTCCCCCTCATTTTTATTCATTACCCATAATTCCTGCCCTAGGCATGTGCACTAGGATGAGTTTATAGCAGTGAAAGTCATTCTGTCATGATTTCTATGGTGTAGTTTATATTTCTAAACTACTATAAATAATTCACTCCATATAAAATTGTATTCCTGATCCAACAAATGCATTTTTAGGTCTAATATTGGTATGTAGGCAGCTATCTCAGGTCATTGTGCCTTTCAGAAACAGCCACCACTTCTCAATGGAACTGTTTGCAGATAAGCTATTGTTCCTCCTACTAAATGTAACTGGAGGAGTTATAGTGGGACTTGGATTTTTACAACTGATTGCTATTGCCATATCTACCACTAGGCAGTGTATGGAAGCATTTTTAGCAATTCAGCTGTTAAGTCACTGCAGTGCAGCAGCAAAGAGTGACTGAAATTTACCAGAGCACATGTCACATAACTGAGGGCACCTTGAAAACAAGGGATGCACCAAATTCACTATTTTGCATTTGGTCAAACCCCCGAATCCTTACCGAATACCAAATTATGGGTGAGAAGGGGAAAACATTTTTTACTTCCTTGTTTTGTGACAAAAAGTCATGATATTTCCCTCCCCACCCCTAATTTGCATATGCACATTATGGTTTGGATTCGGTTCGGCTGGGCAGAAGGATTCGGCCAAATCCAAATCCTGCTGAAAAAGGCCGAATCCTGGATTCGGTCCATCCCTATTGAAAAAGAACAACATGTCTAGCCCAATGTCTTCAAAATTGAATATAAAAAAACTGTTCTTTTGAAAAAAGGAATTCAGTGCAGAATTCTACTGGAGCAGCCCTAGTAACTAATGCATTTTGGAAAAAAAACATGTTTTCCCTTTAACTAAACAGTGGGGTTTGGACTGTGGGAGGAAACCTTCACAAACAAAAGGATAACAAGGGTACTGTACTGAACCCTATTGCTAAAAGGCTGTTCAATCAGTCTTTGCAAGTGTGAGCTTAGAGAAAGAATTTGCATATCCCTTTAAATGATTTCTCTAGCATTCAAGGTAGCTTTAAAGACTGCACTAAGTGAGACAGGACACTCCCTAATAAAAAATCAGGTTTATCCTGTGAAAACTCATGGATGAGATTCAATTTGAAATGCAAACCAATCCAGAAAAACTTATCTCACTGTTTATCACAAGAAAACTCCATTGAAGTCTTTTGGGAAAAAAAATGGAACATAATTTGAAGAAAAGTTTTTTCTCCTTTAAATTTAATCTTGTTCATGAGTATTCAAGTGGTAAATCATGAGATAATGTTTTCTCACTGAATTGAATCTGGCCCAAAGTGACTTGGCCAGGGTCATAAATGTCACTAGTATGAGAACAAGTATCTAAAGAGATCACTTAACCTTTAGGCCAATATTGTTTGTCACTCTTTAAATACATTGCTAGAGGGTTTTTTTGTACTTTATTACTCTTCACAGAAAATCAGTCTGTGCCTTTAAGACATTTAGCATTTCCATGTAGAAGTGAATCGTGCACGCAAACTTTCCGATTCTAACTTGAACTTGCTGCTAAGTCTTCCCACTTAGGGGATTCGATTTACAACATATCTTGGACACTTTGCATGAATGTTATCTGGTTACACTTTGCCTCGTCCTCCAGGGCACCATAATACGATTTTCACAGGATTGAAATCAAGGTTATCAACCTATCTCAGTCGTATCCTATTATCTTCGATTTTTAGACTCTTCAGTGTAGGCTGAGTTTGGCTGTTACTTATGTGAATTTAAAAGTCACCTTCATTGCACATTAATCAGAGTCCAGGTAAGTCTGAATTTTATCTCCAGTTGCAAAATGTCTTGTAAAGTTCTTAGATGAGTGATTTTCTTAATGAACATGTAATGTACAGCATGCTGTATATCAATATCTTGGACCTAATCCCTTCAATTAATCTTCGAAATAATCTGCTTTATTCCTTTTAAAAACTGACTTTAATCTGTACCTTGCTTTGCAGCTGGTATACAGTATAGGGATATTTCAAATCTCTTACAGTGAATGTTTAAACAAGTATTGTTCTCCAAAAAACATTTATTTATTCAGTCTAAATTCAGTTTATTTTATAAAAATAGAGAGGCTTACAGAACCTGGCAATATGATTTGTTAAAATTGGTATCAGTTTTCTGCAGCAAACTTTTTCAATGTAAACAAAGAAATCCAATTTTTATTAGCTATCTAGAACATAATGTAATGAAAACTGACAATGCATTCTATATCCTGCATCGCTCATTGCTCATTGTACAGGGAATATTTAATTCAGCTGTACCGATATTACTTAGGGTGGGAGAAAATAAAATATGATAAATGAAAAGTGATGTGTTGACACAATTTTAATATTTAGATCTTTTTATCGTGTTTACAAAATTACAGACAAGCAGGCATTGGGTTTATGAATGGAAATGCAATAACTGTAGCTGACGGCTGGATAAGATTAATCTGCTATTAGCAATATACTAATATCCAAGGATTATCTCAGCCTGAACCAAAACTATAGCTGAACGAAGACATAGAATATTCATTCTTCATAAATTTATATTTATGGGTAGAAACGGCTTCATTGTTTCACTTAAAGACTGCAGAATACCCTCTTGTGAACACGGAATACACACTTTCTGTATACAGGTATGGGCTCGTTATCCGTAAACCTGTTATCCGGAATTACGGAAAGGCCTTCTCCCATAGACTGCATTTTATCCAAATGTTTTAAAATAATTTCCTTTTTCTCTGTAATAAAATAACAGTATATTTTACTTGATCCCAACTAAGACATAATTAATCCTCACTGGAAGCAAACCCACCCTATAGAGTCTATTTCATCTTTACATGATTTTCAAGTAGACTTAAGGTATGAAGATCCAAATTATGAAAAGATCCATTATTCATAAAACCCCAGGTCCAGAGCATTTTGGATAACAGATCATATACCTGTATCTATAGTTATATATGGTTTCAGGCTTCCATATTTTTTGTCTTAGACAGTAGAGTCTTCCCTTCTCTGTTTATTTATATATAGATTAATAGGGATGGGTGTCATATTGAGTATTTTTTTCTATTAAATACAGAAGAACTGTACACTTGGTGGTCATAATTTCTTTCTTGTGTTGTTGCTGTGGTCTGTGCAGATTGTTCTGACTTTGTTCACTGGGATAAAAGTAGCATGGAATTAAGTGACTCCAACTATAATAGAGGTGCAGTGCTATGTTTCACTCATTGTTGAAAGGGCAGAACTGGGGCGAAGAGAAAAGAAAATGCATTCTGGTGCTGTGATGAACAGCTACTTAGTAGCCAAAAATTGTTAGGCAGTTCTCCATACGGAATACAATTCTTTGTGCTCCAGGGCAATGTGGAAAAAAATTATACCTGTTTATTGCACTTCACCCCATTTTTTTTGTAAATGAACCTTATATAAGGTGAAAAGACAATATGTGTAATTTAACTTAAAGCTATACTATATGGCACAAAATATGTGGACACCCATTGTAACTATTAGAATTGGTCTGTAAGCCACACCCATTGTTTCCAACATTGATATTCTTGCAATGTTGGACTTCCAATATTGTGACACAGTGGGGAAGTTCTTTTCTGTTTTAGCAAGAAATAAGATTCCCTGCACAATATATGGTCCATAGAAGACTGAGATTGAGACTGTGGAAGACCCTAGCTTGCACAGAATGGTGAGACAGGCCTGTTCTCCAACATCAGTGTCCAACCTCGCTAATGCTCTTGTGGCTGAATAGAAACAAATCCAACCAACAATGTTCATACATCGAGGTGGAACCTTCCCAGAAGAGCAGAGGCTAAATGCTGGTTTAGAAGAGAGATCCAACTTTATACTAACACGCTTTGTTTTAAAATTAAATATTGGTCAGGTATGTAGTCCATTAATCAAGTTGGACTACAAAAAA
>CM044441.1:148313333-148328479 GCA_024363595.1 Xenopus borealis
CATTAAAGAAAGTAAAAATTGGATTTTATTTCTTTGCCTTTCCTTGCCCTTTAACATGTATTCTGGGTGTATTTGTTCTAATCAATAATTATTATTCTAATTAAGAACACAGCACGTAACACCTCTTATTAAGTGTATATTTTTCACTGAACATGTCTGTGCTAACGTTAGCTAAGGTTTCTGGGTAACACTATTTATGACATAATTCATCCCCGAGAATGTATTTGCCAGTACAAATGTAGCTTTTGAAGGAACATGGAAACAAAAATATCAATCACTGAGATAGCGTAGGATAGAAAGTCTAGACGTGGCAGGGAAACATATGAAGGAATGTCAGCAGCATAATGATTAAGATGTTTGCATCCTACTTTCATCGTATATGTGCCAGATTGAAAAACTGAATGATTGCCTGGTTTTATAGGGGCATTGATCTTATCATTTATTAATTACAAAAACAATAATTCTTCCTATATGCCCTTGGTACTGATCACAAAGTTTCCCTATTTTTTTTTTTTTGGATCTGGAATGCTTGAGCTTCCATCTTTATGTACATGGATATGTGAAATTTGGAGGACATGAATTGCTTTTTATAATGAAAACATAGATTGTTAGCATCGGGAGGATGTACCTGTAGCACATAAAAATAGCCTTGGCCAAGGTCAGAAGAAGCCAGTTCTGGAAATGGACCAGGTTTTAAAGCATTCAGAACATTCAGGAAGCTTCTTGGATAATAGGTTTCAACTGCATGGAAACATCAGTTGATTTGGCAGTTGCCTTTTTTCCCCAAAAGGCAAACTCTTACCATGTAACTGGACATGGATGGAAGAATACAATATCCTGATATTGCACATAGGCATATAGAGGAAGCAGACCCTGTGGCTGCAGATGGGCCCAAAAATTATAGGGGCCCCATGAGGCCCTAATTCATATATAGCTTCAATAAATATTGGTACATATCGGGCCTGGAAAATAATTTTCTGTGGGGCCCAGTAATATCTGCACATAGGCTGTAGTAATAATGAGTACTATGTAGCATTTGTGCTCTTTTATCTGGTTCGGAGTTTTGTGATCCAGTCTCTAACTTAGCATGACAAGCTTGGATTATTCCAACACCCTTCTGCAGGATTTGACCACTTTGCTAAAACCACCTTATCATTTGTCATGTTTATGTTGAACACAGCAGAAAATCAGATATCGTCAACCTGCATTCGTTTTTTCGAGTCTTGAGGAAATATGTGAATCTTCCTGCAAATGTGAAGGGAAATTGATATACCTGTATGCTCAAATTCACACATAATACAGATTAGAATGGTTAATGTTCAGGCAGAAAGCCTTTTTCTATTTCTTATGTTTCTTTTTTTTCTTTTTTTCTTCTGTTATCAATGATACTAGGGTTTAATTATCGGAGCAACTAGTCAGCAATAGTGAATAAATGGAGACATGGCCTAAATAAAAAGATAGGCACTAATACATAAGAATAACATTGAAGTAGTCAGTGTTTGGTTGCTGACATCAGTGAAAACCAAAAATTTAATTTCATTTGCAGCTTAGAAAAAGTCAGAAATGTAAGGTCTAGATCTAGAAGATGATACAGTAATTAATACTAAAACCTACTTAGAAGCTAAACATCACCTTCGAGACAAGGTATAAGGACTTTCGTGCATATGCATCAATAATTTCAACTAATTACAGTTATTTATAATACTGACTAGGGATCCACTATTTTGGATTCGGCCGAACCCCAGAATCCATTGTGAAAGAGTCTGCCAAATCCGACCCCTAATTTGTATATGCAAATTAGTGAGAGGAAGGGTAAAAGTAAAAATCTTGTTTACTTCCTTGTTTTGTGCCAAAAAGTCACGTGATTTTAAGGATTCGTATTTGGTTCGGCCAGGAACAAGGATTCAAGGAATCCTGGCTGAATACCAAACTAAATCATAGATTCGGTGCAGCCCTAATACTGACGCATACAGCCTAAATTAACAGTAGATGTACCTTTTTAATTTGTATTTATTATATTATGAGCAGGCCCTGATTTGTGGAAAGGCCACCTAGGCCCAGGCCTAGAGTGGCAGGAGGGCATGCAGCCCACCCACAGCCACATTGGTTCAGGTAACACTGGGGATAAGCAGGAGATACAATCTTTTTTTAAATTTCCTATGAGCCAAACCCCGTTCCTCCCGTCCTGATGATGAAAATTTGCAAATAAACGGCATGACATGGGGGCGATGAACTGCAGTGGGCCTTGGGGCACCCACTGTGTAAATCTGGCCCTGATTATGAGTTATTATTTACTTTTTAAAAGTATCAGTACATTTTATGCAAAATACAGTCTTAATTCAATAATAAAGTAATCTGAAGTCTGACTCAGATATACAGCAAAAAAATGATGTTTGAAACCCAATGTATTACAGTAGAGCCCCCATTTTACGGACCAGAGAAAAATTGTGTAAAAGCCAGGAAAATGTAAAATCAGGGAAATGTATTATGCATAATTTATCGGTGGGACCACAAAACAACAATGTAAAATGAGTTAAAACTTTAAATCAGGGGATGTAAAACAAAACATATATATACTCTTTTGAGCCCCCTCTAAAAGGTTGCACCACTACTCAAGAGCAAGCTTTACCGCCAAGAATTCACAGTTCCCAACATCATTGTTCTTCTCCCCAGGAGAAATTGTATTGGAAATGTATGCAAAAAAGGTGTTATTTCCCATCAGCAAAGTGTATTTGGGAAAATATAGCTCCTGCTCTGACATCAGAAGCATCAACTTCAATGAAGAAGGGGATCAGGGTGACGGAGAACCGAGGCAGAGGAGAAAGCATCCTTCAAGGAATGGAAGGATTCTAGGACAGATGAAGGCCAGGAATTGGGTTTACCTCCCTTATGAATAAGAGCAAGGATGGGAGCAATATGAGAAGAAAATCCTTTAATGAACTGTTGGTAATAGTTTGCAAACCCCATGGACCTCTGTATAGCTTTGGTACTCAAGGGGAGAGGCCAGTTCTGTATTACTGAAAGCTTGGCAGAGTCCATCTCAGATCCCTCGGGGGAAATTACATAACCAAGGAAAGGGACCTCCCCAGCTTGGCAAAGAGGGAATGTTCCCTTAAGCGAGAAAGTACTTCCTTAACTTGAGAACGATGACTTTCTAAGTCTTTGGAGAAGATTAGGATGTCATCTAGGTACACAACTAATGAATTCCCAAGATGATCTCAAAAGTATTGTTCACAAACACCTGGAAGATGGCGGCCCAGGAGCATCACAAGGTATTCGTAATGCCCATCTCAAGTGTTAAATGCCGTATTCCATTCATCCCCTTCACATAGATGCAGTTGTATGCCCCGTGTAGATCGAACAGTTTAGTGATGTGAGGCAAGGGGTATTGGTTTTTAACTATAATTTTACACTATGACTGTCAATAAGGACAGTCATAGTGACAATGAGGACAGAGGAATTCCACATACTTTTTACAAAGACATCAGAGTACTCCTTGTAGACTGTTGGCAGGGAATGCAGATCTGTCAAAGAGATGGTCACTCAGTGAAGAGGAGAAGTTGGTAGACAATGTTCTTTACAGAATGGCCTCCAACGAGAAATTTTATTGGAGGACCTATGGGGGGATTGTGGAGACATAACCATGGTAATGCCAACACAACAGGAGAGGAGGGGCAGGAGATGATTAGGAACGTCAATTTCTCAGAATTCAAAGCCCCAATCTGTAAGGGTAGTTCTCCCATTGTCATGGAGATAATGTCAGACGTTAGGGGTCTGTTGTCAATAGCAAAGGCCCCCAAGGGAGTAGACATGGGATACAGGGGAACAACCATTTGTTTTGCAAAGGCAGCATCCATGAAGTTTACCTGGGAGAGAAGAACTCCTCGGCTTTACAGGACAGGAATTGGCAAAATTAGCTTGACCACCACAATACAAACACAGATCCGCAGAGTATGTCCGGAGTATCTCCTGCTTAGAGAGATGTGCCTTTCCTATCAGCATAGATTTTTCAAGAGAGCTTGCAAGCCCGCAAGACCGCCACTGAAGGAGCAACTGTGATGGGGGATACCTGTATGATAGTGTTTCTATGTTGGTTGGTAAATGCCATTTAAAAAAAAAGGGACATATATTTTAAACCCATTTTGGTTCTCTCGAATAGAGAACGACATATTTATACTTTAGATATTCACACTTGCTTGCAATTTCAAATGTGTTGATATTTTTTCAGTGATAAATTTCACATTTGTTTTCCTATAAATAGCAGAAAATAATTATCACCTGCTAAATATTTGACATTGTCAATATGAAGCCTGTTCTTTTTGTTGGCTTGTCCAAAGTATTTATAAAACCTGTCGGACTGCATGATAAATAATCTCTTTCCAAACAGCTCCTTGCGTGAACTGCAATTATCTTGCTTGCATATCATTAGAATCCTATAACACTTTCACTATAATGAATCGTCTTTTCCTTTTTATAATGAATGAAACCTGTGCATATGCTATTAACAAAGACAGGAAAATTTACTTCAATCATATATGTTTTACAGCAGTTTCTATTTATAAACTGATGCAAGGTCTTATATTAGAATTGATAGCAGATATAGCATCAAAAAATTGTGGGGTAAGGGTGAACTAGTAAGGATAAGCTTAAAGAATGTTGAGCAAATACCATTGGCATTTAACTTGAGTGGGGACATATTAATTTCACTACTGAAAAAAAGATCACGTACATGGAATTCTTCCATTGCAATCATTAAAGGGCAAGGAAAGGCAAAGAAATAAAATCCCATTTTTACTTTCTTTAATGAAAAAGAAATATATCTCCAATATACTTTAATTTTAAAATGTGTACTGTTTTTATAAGAAACCTGACTGTATGAAGTGAAACTCTCCCTTCATTTAGTGCTTCTGGCAGGGAAACAATCACTTATGAACAGCAGGAGGAGCCCCTGCCTTACTTACCAGCCATGCAGAACTCAAGCAGACCATACTGAGCATGTGCAGTGCCAGTGTCAGACAAAGATGTATAACAAAGTTACAAGATGACAGCCCCCTGTGGCCAACTTTGAAAGCATAAATCATTTGTTTGATTAGGCTTGTGGTGCAGTAAATTCATGTTTATGTTTAGTATACAAAATACAGCATTTCTACCCTTATTCTATTTTACACTTTCCTTGCCCTTTAAGATCAAATTAATTTTTTTAGTTTTTTTATTTAATGTTGAGATCTTTATATATATAGATACAGTATATATAAATATAGGCATCAAGAACATGGAGCACTCATGGGGCTCAATTAATGTGCAAAGCTTTAATGGTGTACATCGACGTTTCGGTCCTGCACAGAGGACCTTCATCAAGACATCACAAACAGTTCCCCACTACTGAAATAGTCAGTAGTGAGTGAAAAATGGCACCTAAATCCCTCGTCCATAACATCACTGGTGTGAAGTATACAATGTAGAATACATCAGCATGTGTATGTTGTTAAGTTGAGATTCAAGTTGGTAAAGTAACCATGAGTATATATATATATATATAAAGGACAGCATTAAAAGTGCAGCAAAGTAGAATTCTACCATATTGGTTATGATGTACTCCACATAGGAACTGCTCAGCCATTGCCTCTTCATGTTTTACCTCTGACAACTCAGTATGACCATGGCCCTGTCATTATTTTATTCTCCCCCTTTTTTATTTCTACTTTTCTTCTTTCTACTACTGTGATCCCACTGTATGACCCCACTGGTTACCCTGGCCTTAACACATCACCCCAGCCTCAGATTGTCTACTTCAGATGGTGTGCAACCAAAACTCCCTTAATGCTATCAGCTCACTATTACTCTTTACTTGGCAGCTCATACAGTATGTCCATGATATTCCTCCAATAATAGACTAACTTGTCCTTCATTTACTGTTTTTATTTCTCTGTAAAACAGTTGTTTTTTTAAAAGATATACTCTACTAATGTGTCACCCATATGAGCCATGAGTATACAACTCGATATGGAAATTACAATTCTCCCTCTGCTGTGGCTGTTGGTCCCAAGGTCCCCAGTCTGCAGAAATCCTGTCATGCAAACTCAGTTTGTGCCCACTATTGCCCAGCAATGGTATTCTTGAAAATATACATTTGACTTCATTCCACTCTATTTCCCTTTTTCTTTTCCATGACCATGTGTTCTGTGATTTTATATTCAATTTCCCATTGGGAAGAAGCACATCAGAAAATTTGGCATTGCTTAAGTCATTTATTTCAGCAGAATTAGCACAAGCTTTCGGGGTAAACCCCTTCCTTAGGTGCAATACAAATCTAGTGAACACAATTGCATTAAAGGGGTTGTTCAACTTTGAGATAACTTTTAGTATGATGTAGAGAGGGATATTCTGAGACAATTTGCTATTGGTTTTAATTTTTTATTATTTGTGGTTTTTTACTTATTTAGCTTATTATTCAGAAACTCTATAATTTGCACTGTCAGCAATTTGGTTTCTAGGGTACAAATTACCCTAGCAACCCTGCACTGATTTGAATAAGAGACAGGAATATGAATAGGAGATGCACTGAATAGAATGATAAGTAATAAAAAGTAACAATAAGAATACATTTGTAGCCTTACAGAGTATTTGTTTTTAGATGGTGTCAGTGACCCCCATTTGAAAGCTGCAAAGAAACTGAAGAAAATTGCAAATCATTAAAAAACTATGAAAAATAAATAATGAAGACCAATTGAAAACGTTCTTAGAATTGGCCCTTCTACAATATACTAAAAGTTAATTTGAAGGTGAACCACCCCTTTAAATACCTTCAACACCATGGGGCCGAAGTGAAAATTTTAATTCAATTCGAATTTCAAAAGTTCGAATTTCGAAGTAATTTTTGGCTACTTCGACTACTAAATAGCCAAAAATTCGATTAGAATTGAAAAAATTTGAAAATTCGACTTTCGAAGTACTGTCTCTTAAAAAAAACTTTGAATTCGACACTTCACCACCTTAAAGATGCCGAATTGCTATTTTAGCCTATGGGGGAACTCCTAGAACCTTTAAAGAGATTTTTTGGAATGATTTTGGGCTAAATCGTTCCAATCGAACGATGCATTTGAACAATTCGAATGATTTTAATTCGATTGAAAATGGACCTATTCAATACATTTTAGATTGAAAATAGCCTTTTAAAAAATTTGATTGTTGAATTTTAAAATTTTTTAAATTCGACATCACTTAGTTCAATCAGTCCATATATGTAGTAAATTACGTGAATCCTAAAGTTCATGAAGAGAGACAGAATCTACTTTGAAAAAAAAACAATTGCCTGCAATATAACAATAAATACTATCAATGACTCAATCCAAGATATTACTGTATCAGAAGTATCAATTTTAAAATTTTAAACATACATAATTAGAAGCTTCTTATATCAATCAATAAGGCTACAATTATAGCAAGTTAAAAGAGTTTTTTCTCAGTTACATATGTTACAAAAAACATCTCAGGTTAAAATGTTAATTTAATCCCATAGGTGAAAGGGAGTCTAATCTTTTTATCCATGCTGCTTCACGCTGTAATAACCATTTTATTATATTAACACCTCTCTCTGCAATTACCTGTTACACATCGTAATTGAGCTAAAGTGTGCTTATTATGAAAAAAAATGCTTGGCTACTGACATTTAAGAGAAACTTTTTTTGTTCTCATGTTCCTCTATATCAGGTATTTAATTTCAAATACTGTTTTTATTCTCACTCAATCAAGTTTTTATACATCTACTCATTTGTCCTACGTATGTCAATCCGCACGGACATTTTATCATGTAAATCACTCCCATACTACACTGTATTACAGGTAAAATGCCCATTCATCCTTATTGGAAACCCCTTTGTGTCACTCTTCATGATACCACTACAGTGTGCACATGTCCATCAAGTTCAGCCGCTCCAAATGAACATACACACAGCCCTCCATACCTTCACATAAATTATATATAAACATATCTATACTAACTATAGAGTTTCGTATCACAATATCCTTAGATATTATGTCTGTCCAAGAAATCACCCAAGCCACTGTTAAAGGCATTAATAGTATCAGCATCACAACAACCCCAGCAGTGCATTCCACAACCTCACTGTCCTCACTGTGAAGAACCACCTACTCTGTTCCTTTAAATGAAAGTCCTTTTCTTCTAGTCTGAAGGGGTGGCCTCTGGTGATCCTCTTTATGGCTAAAAAGGTCCCCTGCTATTTGTCTATAATATCCTCCAATAAACTTGTAAAGTGTAATCCTGTCCCCATACAAGTGTCTTTTTTCCAGAGAAAACAGCCCCAACCCATCCTAATTTAAATCTTCTATCCCTCTAACCAGCTTGATAGCACATCTCTGCACTCTCTCCATTTATATAATTTATATCCATCTTAAAGACTGAAGCCCAAAACTACAATGCATACACCAGGTGAAGCTTTACCAGGGACCTATAAAGATGCATAATTATGTTTTATTCCCCTTTTTTATGCAAGGCAGTATATTATTTGCTGTAGTGGCCACAAAAAAACACTGCCAGGAATTAGACAACACGTTATCTACAAAAACCCATAGATCCTTCTCAGTTCGCAGTTACAGTATCAACATTCAACCTCATTTTCCAGTTTGTTGCCCAGTTTTCCCATTTAGTCAACTCACTCTGCAAAGTGGCAGCATCCTGCAAGGAACCTATAGTTCTGCACAATTTAGTATCATCAGCAAAAATAGAATCAGTACTTTCAATGCCCACATCCAGGTCATTAATAAACAAGTTGAAAAGCAAAGGACCAAGTACAGAGCCCTGCGGTACCCCACTAACAACACTGGTCCAATTAGAAAATGTTCCATTTACCACCACTCTTTGTAGTCTATCTTTTAGCCAGTTCTCTACCCAGGTACAAATACTATGTTCCAGGCCAACATTCCTTAATTTAACCAGTAACCTTCTGTGTGGCACTGTATTGAATGCTTTAGCAAAGTCTAAGTATTTCACATCCACTGCCATCCCAGAATCGAGAACCCTGCTTACCTTCTCATAAAAAGCAATTAAGATAGTTTGGAAAGATCTATTATGCATAAAACCATGCTGATACAATCTCATTGTATTATGATTTGTTATGAAGTATAGTATCTTATCCTTTATTAACCGTTCAAAAAGCTTCCTACCACTGATGTCAGAGATCCCTTTTTGAATAGTGGCACCACATTAGCTATTCGCCAATTTCTCTGTACCATGCCAGACCTCAGTGAATACTGAAAAATTAAGTAAAGCAGTTTGGCAATCACAGAGCTAAGCTTGCTAAGTACCCTGGTATGAATACCATCTGGCCCCAGACCTTTGCTTATATTAAAGGAGAAGGAAAGACTAGGAGAACTTGGAGGTGCCAAATGTTAGGCTCCCCCAAGTGTTTTTATTGACTTACCTGTAACCTCAGGCCGCTGCTCCTATCGGCAGAAAATGGTACCGGCCTGGGGTTATACCAGCGAGCACCATGGAACGTTATACTTCCGTCTTCCTCGTTCGTGAATGCACAGTAGAGCGAAAAGCTGAACTTTAACTTCAAAGTCATTCTACTGCACATGCAATTTCCCCAGGAAATTTGAAGAATGAAGAAGATGGATCACTCCATGGTGCTCTCTGATATAACCCCGGGCCGGTGCAGTTTTATGCCGATATGAGCATTACAGGTAAGTGAATACAATCACTTGGGGGTGCCTAACATTTGAAATCCCTTTCCTTCTCCATTAACATGTTCTAGTCTCTTTTGAATTTCCTCATGTGAAAACCATGCATCATTAGTTGTATTACTAGAATTAGGACTATTATGAAGGAAACCTCCATTAACTGGTTTCTCGTTTGTGTAGACAGATGAAAAATAACAGTTCAGAATCTAAGCTTTTTGTCCTATTCTCTTCAATCAGCTGACCTCCCTCTGATATTAAGGGTCCAACCCCTTCCTGCTTCCTTTTTTTCAATTTACGTATTTAAAAAATAATTTTGGATTCTTTTGACTGCTTGCTGCAATATCGTTTTCCATATCGATTTTAGCGTGTCTTTTTTGCATTATTTATTGGCCTCCTTGTACCTTATAAATGTTTTGGCTGTCCCAGCTAACTTAAAAGCCTTTAAAGCATATCTTTTCTTACCCACCTCAACACCAACTCTTCTATTGAACCAAAAAGTTTTTTTTGCAACAACATTCCTTGCTTAGAAGGGGAATATACCAACATGCATATTTAATAAGCAGCATTTTAAAGACTTCCCAAGTTAGTGTTGTGGCGTGAGAGGAGGGATGAAGCACCACCAATATTATTTTTTGAACCACTTAGAAAATCCTGTGAGTGCTGCAACTTTTTTTGCTATATATACGTGTATATATATATATATATATATATCTGTCATAGCAAATAACATCCGACTCATCCCAGGCATGGCTCTCTCTCCATCGGTCCTGTTCCTTGTGAATAAATTGCTGCCTAGACAGGTCATACCACTGAAACAAGGCAATAACCTTGTCAAGTCAGTTTGACTGGCTGTCAGAAATTTAAAGCTGCTGGATTGCCAAATGAGCAGATCTTTTAATGCATCTCTTGTGATGACGGTTGCTATGTGTTACCACCACTCCAGAAAAAAAGGTATACTTCCTTTCTAAATTAACCTTTTTCATCTCTAATTCTAAGAGAAGTTCAAACATAATTTCGAACACTAATTACCTATAGTTCTATATGTTTTTTGCTTAAATTGCTGATTTATATGCTGCCTTTTATAAAATTCATTGGGACTCCACAGATTTTCTGGGGCACAAGAATGCATTAATCTTTACTACAACTTGAGTTTTTTTTGCGCTAAACCTCACTAATTTGAATTCGAGTTTCAAAAATGAAAATTTTAGAACGTTATTGGGAAAAATAAACCTTGAAAAACTCAAATGCAAAAATGTGTCATCTAAAAGCTGCCAAGTTCATGTAGAAGTTGAAGGAAGTTGTCCTATAAACAATTTAAGCAATATTTTAAATTGAGTTTTATCATTAGCGTCTTTAGAATTTTAAATAAAAACATTGATATATGTAAGTTTTTTCATAAATAAGCACACATACAAGTTTTGAGGTTTTCAAGTTTATTTGAATATAAACAAATATGTAATAACAATTTTGATAAACAAAATGACTTTTGAAATATGGGTTGATTGAAGAGATGCATTAGAACAAAAGAAGGCTTTAATGTAACGTAAGCTAAGTAAACTGAGGAAGCATAGTTTGATGTGGGGTAATACTAAAAGTCCTCGTACTCCACAAAAAATCTATTCTGGACCTCAAACTTTAGAGAAAATGATGCAAAAAGAAATACATTTGCCCTCAGTAAAGACCTACACTGGGGTCTTTGTATTCCTGGTCCCCACGTTCCTCTGCACCTGCAATTACACTGTCCCATCAATCTGTTCTGCTAAACATGTAAAACTTCTGTTACTTTTTCTTAGATTATAAGAAAGAAGATTGTATCTGTATATAAATAAGAACACATTTGTCTATAGTTGTCAAAAGAAAACATGGGATAAGATTTTCTCTTTCCAGATTCTATATGGCTGTCTTTGTTTTGTAGATTCTCTTTTGCTAATTAGAAAACATAGGCAGATTCATCTATTTTAAAATTCACAATTTGTTTTCATTTACAAGCAAATATACAAAAAAAATTGGGAAACCCCTTATGCATATTACTTTGACTTAAAGGACAAGGAAAGTGTAAAATAGAATAAGGGTAGAAATGGTGTATTTTGTATACTAAACATAAACATGAACTTACTGCACCACAAGCCTAATCAAACAAATGATTTATGCTTTCAAAGTTGGCCACAGGGGGCTGTCATCTTGTAACTTTGTTATACATCTTTGTCTGACACTGGCACTGCACATACTCAGTATGGTCTGTGCTGCTTAGGGATCATCATAAATGATCAAAAAACAAAGCTGCTTGAGTTCTGCATGGCTGTTAAGTAAGGCAGGGACTCCCCCTGCTGTTCATAAGTATGATTGCTTCCCTGACAGAAGTTAGGGACCGTCTGACAATTCCTATCCACAGCACTAAATGAAGGGAGAATTTCACTGCATACAGTCAGGTTTCTTATAAAAACGGTACACATTTTTTAATTAAAGTATATTGGAGATAGATTTCTTTTTCATTAAAGAAAGTAAAAATTGGATTTTATTTATTTGCCTTTCCTTGCCCTTTAAATAAAAGTTTTTTTTTTCATTTGAAATTTTATGAATTTTGAATGAATTTTGAAAAAAAATCAAGATCATGTCTTCTGTGCATATGTTTTTTTAAATAAGAAGAAACTATTAATTTCAGAGTTTAAAAAAAATTGATCCTTAGGTTAGATCAATAGGTTATGTCTCATTTTGAGTTTTTTATTTGTATAATTTTGGGTTCAAAAATGTGTGTGTATGTGTTTGTATCAAAACCCCTTTGTTAATTGGAATGCATTCTGAATTATTGGTTTGTTAATTTGTTAATTTTGTATTCTTCATTTAGGCCTGCAAATAATGCTACTGCGACTACAACAGGAACATATTTTTCCTTATCTCTCAGTGAGCTTAGTATATGATATACTCACACTTCAGCAGCAATTCAGGATTAACATAACAATCTGGTCTTTTATTTTACATGGTGCATTTTATGTTAATATATACAGCATAAAACAATACAGAGGATCCACAAGTGTAACGCGAATAAGAAAATAAATAAAGAATAAGAGAATAAATTTTGTTGGCATTAAAATCTTGAGCCATCACAACATTGTGTGAATATCATTTCTTGTTATTTTTTCCAGAGATCCCTGCTGAATCTATTGATCTTTCTCAGTTCAACTTTACTGACCTGGTGAATGGAATGCTTAGAAATGTGTTTAAAGGTATTGTTTTGCTCACTTTCCACCACTTACAGAGGCAAAGGGACATTTCTTGTTGTTGAGATTATGGGGCAGATTGACTATAGACAATAGATAACTATTCAAATTTTTTGGGGGTCATTTTCGATCGAATTAAAATAGTTTGAATTGAACAATCACATAGTTTGAATCAAACGAAAGGTGACAAATAGTTGAATTTTTAATTTTTTTTTAAAGGGCCAGTACTTCTAAATTCGAATTTTCTAATTTTTTTTCAATTCAAATCGAATTTTGGGCTATTCGATCATCGAAGTAGCCCAAAATTAATTTAAAATCGAATTTACCCTTAGTAAATGTGCCCCTAAGTGCACTCTTCAACTCCTTAGGCAATGTATGCAATGAAGTTCTGTAAGCTAAAAATGTGTATCTAGCTGCACCTAATATACAGCTCTCTCATTGTGGGATATATCATGCAAGGTATCTAATAATTTAAATAGGACACACGTAAAATTCAATATCCACTGTCCCATGAAGTGTAAACAGATGGTTGGTTGGTTTGGTTCATCGAGATGATATAAAACAGAATTAGGATTCCATAATGTAAAATGAATGTGAATTTTTGGTTCGTACCATGAATATTCTTATATCCTATCATCAAATGTAAATAATGACCATAACCAGAGAGTAATTGCCAGCTACATGAACATAGTCTAAATATTGTATCAATTGTACACTGGCTGACCTGCAATTTATATGAATGATTGATGCAAGTAATATGAAAACATTGGGTTTCGTTGGCCAAACTGATAATGAGTCTTCTAGAATAGGCATTTTCAGATTAGGGGACACAATTATAAATATTTGAAATCGAGTTTATATATTTTGAGTTGCGACTCACAAACTCAAATTAGTTGGGGACTAATGAATAGAGTGGGATTTTACTGTGTTCAAGTGGTTTTTTTAATCAACCAAGTTTTCTAGTTTAATGGTTTTAGACTTAAAAAAAACTTGAAAATTAACAAATACTGTTTTTGATAACTGAGCCTCCCTGTGTTAAGTTTGAATATACTGATTGCAATCTCATAGCAAGAAAAGATTGTCTCTCAGTGTTAAGCTCCCCATAGACGCAACGATCTTTCGCTCCCGAACGACCGATTTTGGTGAAGTCCGACCAATCTGTCAAATTATCGTGCGGTTAGTGGGATACAAACGATCGTTCATCTTACGATTTTTCGTCCGACATTGGTCTGAAGATTGATCGGCCAGGTTAGAAAATCTTTATCGGTCCCCATGCAATCTACCTATGTTGCAGGGCAAAGCAGGCTGCGATCCTTCAGTTTTGCTGGCAATATCGCCTGAAATGGTCTTTTTAGTTGATGGACAAATCTGACATTAAACGATCGTTTTGAGACAATCGTGGTCTCAAGATAACCATTGGATCTTTCAAAAATCTTTGCGTCTATGGTCAGCTTTACTCAGTGAAACTGCTCAACCAGATGTGGACATTAATACAACTGGAATCTTTTTGTTAGTCTAGGAAAATTACTGATAGTAACTAAAAAAAATTTTTCTGGTTCCTCCTACTATCTCTTAGGATTTTGAAAATGGGTTGTTTAAAAAAATATTAATAAGAAAGCTTAAGTAACTAACCAAATAATAAGGGCCATATGTACCTTTGGACAACCTGAAAGCAAATCAGTGATTTAGTGATTTTGCTGTAGAATATTATATACTGTGTGATTACAATTTTCCATATTCTGCCTAGGTCATGGGTTCAGAACACTCTTAAATTCTGTCTGTGACATATTGTATGTTGTTTTTAGGTTTTGCTACTTTCATTGGAGATATAAAATTAAAAATGTTTCAGCAAACACAGTCTTATCAAATAGGATGCAGAAAAATACAAACTTTTATTAATGTTTTTATCGAAAGAAACATTTTTATTAAATGTTTCTTTTAATAAGAAAAGTTCATAAAAGCATTAGAAAAACTGTAATGAATTATTTCCAGTTTGCTGGAGATGTTTGGATTTCAAAAAGTCAGATGAAATATGAATATTGATATAATGTCGACCTTAATTAACTTGGCATAAAATATTAAACTTAGAAAAGATTTTCCTTTTGGTAAACGGAGGAGGATTGAAATTTCCAACTCGAAAGCCAGGTAGCTAATTAAATTATTTAAACACAGTATAATGTTATATAAAAGTATAAAGTATAATGTTTGAAATAATCCTATATATAT
>CM044441.1:148351960-148379938 GCA_024363595.1 Xenopus borealis
AAAGAGTGCTGGAGTAATTTGTTGACCTGATTGCTTGAGGGGCCGTCCTCCTATACCCCAAGCACCGTGTAGGTTTTCGAGAGACCAGGTGTGCACCTGCAACCTTTTACTTATCTAGAGCTGAATGGAGCAACCATAGAGCCAGAACAGACTGAAGTAGCAGGCAGGACCAGGCAGAGCAAGAGCCAAAAGACAAGCCCCAGTACTCAAGCCACAACAATAGGACATGGTATGGGAGAAGGGTTTTAATACCCCCCAGTTCTTATTGGCTGGCCCTATATAACCGATTAGGGCTGCTGTTATATAATGGAAAAGGTACATTAACAGAATAGATTCATCTCAAACTTCAGCTGCCTTCTAAGTCCAGTGGTTAGGGAAGAGCAACCAGTAACTGGGGCCCTTCTTTGTTGAAACCGAGTAAACACATACACTCTGAGGTTTTTCTCTCACTGTTCACTTTTAACCAAACTTAGTTTTAAGAAAAAAAAAAATCAAATGCATTGTAAGATAAAACATTTTTAATTTACTAAATCTTCAGGAACTGTGTTCAGTCCTATTCCTGGTACATGAAAAATGCTATTTACATCTGTGAGAAAGTTAAAAGAAAAGCCCATTTGCGCAGTGAGTATTTTATTGAATCTATCTGGGGTGCGGAGGGAGGGCTGCATTATTTAGTGCTAGCGTTAAAAGGAAACCCCTCCCAAGAATAAATCTCTTTTTGAACTGGTTGGGGTATGCTTTATGGCAGACTCACTTACATTACTAAGAATAAATACCCCTATTTCTCATACCTTAAGTCTACTTAAAAAATCATTTAAACAATAAACAAACCCAATAGGCTGGTCTTACTTCCAATAATGATTAAATATATCTCAGTTGGGATCAAGTACAAGATACTGCTTTATTATTACAGAGAAAAATACAATAAATTAAAAAAAATGTAATAATTTGATTATAATTAAGTCTATGGGACATGGACTTCCTGTAATTTGGAGCTTTCTGGAAAAGAGGTTTCCAAATAACGGATCCCATACCTATACTAACCTAATAATGTGGGGAGGGTAATAATCACAAATTATCTCATTATTTAAATTAAAAAAAAAACCATGATCAAACTCCCATACCCAATTTGAACTTATTTATTATTTAGAATAAATTTGGTTTGAGGAAAAACCTGAAAAATTATATTGTACAATTTCATTGGATTTTTCCCCCTAATCTGACGGGTTTTTTCGGGGTAAACCTAGCGGAGACCAAAATGACTTCCAATTAGGATAGGGACCTCTGCCATTGACTACACAACTCCGGCAGGTCTGACATGGTGTATTTAATAGATTTGAGTTTAAAAAAAAAAAAAATTAAAAAAGAGGAATTTTGCCCCAAAAAGCCCAGCAAGATAAATTCAGAGTTTAGTAATTAACCCCTTTCATAATAAATCGAAAGCACATGTAAACATTGTTTATAATATAAAGTAAATAGATGAGCCCAGTATTCTTGTGTCGCCAATGCAGTGACAAACATCTTAAATAAGTGTAGAAGTTACCAACCTCTTAGTACAAGTGGTGCCTCAGGACAGTAATTCTGTTTACAAAAACAATAGCATATTTTTTACTAACACTGGGCAAACACATAGCAACCAACCAGCATTTACCCAGTCTGCTGCAGGCAGAACAATAAATGCAAATTTCTGATTGGCCGATATGTGTTAGGGCAAAATGACTAGTGTTATTAAAGAGCACGATACATAGATACAGGACTTAAATATAAAATATAATGAACACTCTGTTCTAAATATAACATGATCTGTAATATCTGCTATGTGTTCTAAGTTCTCTTCTCTTTTGTTTTTTACAGCCTTAAAGCAAAAATGCCTTGCAAAAATCTGCAATTCAATCTAAATTCCTGAAGAAATTATTGGAGGTGACAGGAATTAGTTTATTTATACTTGTATTAAAAAAAATAAAAAAAATAAAATAAAATAAAAAATTTAGTGGATAATTTAGCTCATAAATATTTCTATTGAAAATGTCGACAGTACAAGAAACATGATTTGTTGTTAAAATGTGTTGTATAAAAATTTGATTAAACTCTAAACCATGAATAAATATTTTAAATGCCTTATAACTTTTTTCTTAAATAAATGAAGTTTCAATGTTTAAAAAGTCATTAAAAAAGCAATAAAAGCTAAATAAAATAACGTTTCATATAGTACAAAATTCGAATTTCTTTTTTTTTTTTCGTTTTTAATCCCCAAATTTCCCTGTAGAGTTGTAACTGTACGTTATGTTGGATGACGCATTTAGGGAAGTATTTATAAAGCTGTGTAAAATATTTTATGCCAAAAAAGTGCAAAATATATGAAGCATTAATAAACCATTTATCTGTAAAAAATTATTACATAGCTTTATACATATCTGTGAATTTACATGATCTACTTAGGTATTAAAATGGGTTGGTGCTTTGGGTATTTCAAAGCTTTTTTTATTGTATTTGTCTTCAAATACTAGTAATATTCATCTCACTGAATCCCAGATACAACGTCATGCCATGTTTAAAAAGAGAATTTGTTTTTTGTATTTTATAGTGAGTTTTTTTTTTCATTTATTCAACTTTAAATTAGGGATAACAATTTTAATAAGATGCTCATAAATGGACAAATATTGGCAGGGGATGTTGTATTCCTTCACTGAAACATTGCTATTAAGATCTTAAATGGACAGGTGGAAAATCCAGATAAGACAATACAGCAGAGGTCCCCTGTGGGCTGAATGTTTAGATTAGCCAGATGTTTGGATAGTGAAATCAGCCAAAGTAGCACCAATCCTACTTCATTAGTGGCCAGGGTCCAAAGGGCTTGGTATAAAAATAATTCAAAAGACAGACCTGTTCTGTATTTCTGACGTGACGTTAAAAAGTTCAGCTGGACAACAGAGTTAGAGGTCACCATGATTGACGGCATCACTTCAGTCCTGGTTATCTTGCTTTGGTCACTGAGCAAGAACATGCAAAGTGGAATGTGGTCGCATCCTGGCTTCCACTACACATGATTATGGCTGGCAATCCGTACAAGGGGACAGCATATATGCTGGGCACAGACCCCTCTATGTAGTAAGTTATGCACAGGAGAGCAGGACTGGGAGTGCTTTTGGTGAGGTTCATTATGGGCAGCATAACAGCATGAATAGCTCAACTGATGTAGGCAAGAGGACTGTTTTCATTTAGACCCTTCTGTGGATATAAGCTTTGAATTGTTGACTTTAATGCAATTGTCCATCTAGAGCAGATGTTTCCAACTGTTAATTACTCAAGGTCCTCAAAGAGGTCCAACAATTATTCAGGCCTCTTTCATCACAAAACTATTATAATTATAGATATACAAGTGAACAACAGGAAAATGATGATTCAGGTAATGAATACGGTGATCATGTAATTTGCGCCCCAAACTTTTAGCCAGTGTCATAATAACATTGACCTCTACAAATGCCTTCAAGGCACTCACTCCTAAGTAGCTGTTATGGTAAAGGACAACAATTGCTTTTTGTGTAGTATGATTTTGTTTGCCTTAACTGTCCATAACTGTTCTTAAGACCATATACTGTACTATAGGAATGGACTATTAAGAAAAACCATAAGAGCTATTTAGACTTGGAAGACAGGGTAAAAAATGCAAAAAAAAAGATGCAACCATGTTTTTTTTAAGTGCATGAGGCAGTTATAATGTGATTAACCGTTACAAAGGATAATTGCTATGTACAAACCATAGTAAAAAAAAAATCAAATATTTTGCAATTGATTTCTAAAAAGGCAAATAATAGTGGCTCTGAAATTACAGAGGGAGAACTTTTAAGCAGTTTACTTTGCAGAAAAAGTGGATTCAGAAAACACTATAGGCTCTGGAGAATAGGATGCTAGATTCCGATGATGTCTGGCTAGAAAAGGTCAAAACTATTTTTCCAATTGAAAAAAAAAATTTTTTTTTTTAGGTTCCTGCTTTGAACCACAAAGGATGTTTCACTGTATTAAATAAAACTGTCAAAGAAATTCAGCTGGAGTTTTCCCCAACACATAATTTGCCTTTGATTTTCCAAATTATTACTACTCTGAAGGCATGAATTTAGCTTGGATGGCTAAATATCCACTATGTATCTCAATGAAACCGACCCCATAACAAACCCATAACAAATACGGTTGGGCTGGGCTGGGGGACACCTGTAAAAAACCCAGATCCTCTTCCTGCACAACGCCTTCTTTGCTGCCTTCGACTTCCTTAGCTGGCCCCTGGCACGGCCGAAAGGAGAAATAGGTGCACACGGGTGGGCCAGAGGTGGGGTTGCAATTCATGTGGGGGGCCGAAGGGGGCTTTGAAGCTGTGGCGGGGACCCAGGGGGGTGTGGGAGGCCCTGAGGCAGCAGCCCTGATGGGCCACAGCCCCTCGCTGATAGCAACCAAACAATGACAGACTTTTTTCCATGGGTTATAAATAGTGTCAGATAAGCACAATTTATGAAGGAGTAAGGTGAACAACAAGTGTCATAAATTGATATATATCTGTTAACAATGTGAATTTTTAGTTGCTCCTAACGTTGTCAGGAGAAACTCTTTGTACAGAATCTTCATGGAGTGAAGTATACAAATACAGCAGAGTGCAATAAAATTGAATTCTTTTTCCAGACACATCCATCTCAGTCAATTACTCTTAACAAATTAGACACTTCTCATAGCTCCTAGCGAGATGATGTTTTGGGTAATTTTAGATATGAGAACTTACTGTACCAGCCCAGAGGTTCCTCAGCCCATATATCAGTAATGATTCAGCTCTTCAAAGTGCTCCCCTTCTTCAGCCTTTGAGTGTCAATGACCCATCCCATACTCAATGGGCTCTTGTTGGCTGTTGCTTAGGGGTCATCAAAAATCATTATTGTTAGTAGAAAGTGAGGTGACATCAGTGATAGAATATTATTCAGTTTTCTTACAGAATGCATAGGTTCTCTATCATTCTGTATGAATTACAAGTCAGCCTGGTATTACTAAAACATCTATTGTATAGTGTGAATGGGTCCCGAAGCTCAATAACTGACAACAGCCCAGAGCATGTGCAGTGAATCAGCAGAAAGCTAATGGGAGCTACTGGGGCATCTTCAGAGGCACAGATCTACTCTGCTAAAGGCCTGTGTTTGCCTTGGCCTGGTGCAGAAGACCATTTTAAGCTTTATTCATAAATTGTAAAGATATTCTACTGCATTGTGCAACATGGCGGAAAACCAAACACACATTGGCCATATTTAGAAACAGTGGTAGTACTGTAAGCAGTAGGATGTGTGACCCCAGCAATTTTGTAACAGTTTCTCCCTAGTGACAAATGACAGATATACAACATGAAGGAATGGAAATCTCGAGTACATTAAGTGCGGTAGCCATTACCTCGCATTAAAGTGTTTACATGAGCTTCAGTAGGGTGTTATGTCTGTTTGTGAGTCGAGCTAAGGTTCCACCTTCTGATTCATGATGGAGAAAACAGACAGAGGATCAATTAAGAAGAGTTTCTAAATATCCCATCTCTTCATTAATTATTGATTAAACTGTGATAAAAAATGAAAATGACATTGACTTTGCATCAGAATCCCATTTCCATTGTGTAGTTGTAGAGACGATCTCATTGAACACTCAGCACTCTAGTTAATAACAGTCAATAAAGTGTGAATATAAATGCTGAATATTTACTTTATATTTGATTTTATGGAAATTGATGGCTTAAACTTAGAAATGGATGACTTTGATAACTTGCTGCGCATACTTAATATTAACTGATCAATTATTTAGAGTGAGCTAAAACTATCACACAGAGCTCTAATGAAAGGGGAAATATTGCAGCAACCACAGGAATTTCTGGTCATAATGAGGACTCAAATGAAGTCACCTCCACCCATTTCATTCCTTCCGGAGGAAAATATATACTGTATATAGAGAGTTTTTTCAATTTGAAGCTCTTGCCAAGACAGTCTGGTTCCAATGGGATCTATAATCCAGAAAGCTCTGTTATCCCCAAAGATTCAATGTTATCCAAATAATCCAATATAAAATTATTTCCTTTTTCTGTGTAATAATAAAACAGTAGCTTGTACTTGATCCCAACTAAGATAGAATTAATAATACTTATTGGAGGCAACCCCAGCCTATTGGATTTATTTAATGTTTACATGGTTTTCTGAGCATTCTGGATAACAGGTTCCGTGCCTGTACATCACCATTTTTTATACACAAACTGCGCATGTTTTCATTCACTTTGTTCAATAATCATAAGCTCAGGTAACACCATATCCCAAAACTTGTGGACTTATTTATCAAAAATCAAATTTGTGAGGGTTTTACAGTTTTTTTCTATCTCAAATTAACAAATAACAAGGAAAGCTGAATGTTTGCTTATTTATTTTTTTCAACTTAGATTTTATTTGATGTTGTCATATATATAGATTTCCAGATAATATTAACCCTACATAAGTATTTATTTATACAGTAAAATAAAGTGAATTAAAATAAAAAATATCTTTTCGTGACTCCTGTATTTTATATTACTTAGTGAGAGAAACATAATAATCCCATTTTGACCAGATTCTCTCATGTTGGGGAATTCTCTGAGCCTAGCCATCATTTCCTCCATTATTTTCATTTAGCTAATTCGGGCAATTAACTCATCTACTGTGGGAGCTTCTAGTTTGCTTATTTATTATCTATTAAGAGAATCTGCACATAAAAAACATGATTGAGTACAATTGTGAGAAAACAACTAGAATACCTCAAATTTGTGAGTTTACAAGCTCAACAAAAACTTGAAAAGCTTGAAAATTTCAAATTTAACAAAATTGCTTAAATTTTACCTAAGAATGTGCCCATTGACTTCTACATGAACATGCATGAAGATGCTAAAGTTTTACATTCAAGTTTTTGTTTCACGTTAATTAAATACCAAACAATTGAGTTTTTGAAAATATAATTCTCATTATATATTCTTGCGGCTGTGCATGCTCAGTAAATTGAAAAGCTGACTATCTACTGCGCATGTGTCATACATGGTGCTCGCTGGAATAACCCCGGGCTGGTGCAGTTTTCTGCTGATAGGGGCAAGGACCCTGGGTTTCATATAAATCAATACAATCATTTGGGTGTGCCTAACGTTTGGCACCCCCAAGTATAAAATAACTTCCTTCTCCTTTAAGCATCTGGGGGACAAGTTTCCCAACTTTATCCAAAAAGTCTCATGCTGCAACAACAGGTGGATCAAGCTCTGCCTACCCCTCTTTTGGGCAGTGGTACATAATCTATATCAATATAATATGTCACTAATGGCCATGTTTGTTGTTGATTCAAAAAATGTCTGGTGTCAAATACAAGGATGTGACCTGTTTTCAAGAATGCCTGCGACCTGGGGTTTTCAAGATAAGGGATTTTTACAGGATTTTAAGGGATAGTCTACTAAGAAAATTAAACCCAATTGGTTAGTTTTGCCTCCAATAAGGATTAACTATATCTATATACAAGCTACTGTTTTATTATTACAAATAGAAATGAAATTATTATGAAAAATGTGAATTATTTGATTAAAAAGGAGGCTATGGAAGACTGACTTTCCCATAATTCTGAGGTTTCTGGATAATGGGTCTCCGGATAACTGATCTCATACCTGTGCCTACAAAATATATAGTTCAGGCAATTAGAGCAATTTGAATGAAGCCAGGTCAGTCATTGTTTTGAATAAAATTAAGGGGGTTATGTATCAGGTAAAATTTTAGAGCTTTGTGAGGAGCTATTTTAGAACTCAGTTGTAACTCACAACATCAATGGTTTCTAATTTAAGAAAAAAAACTAGAATCAGTAAATTTGAGTGGAGAAACCCCAAAAACTCTAATTTTGCTTTCTGCAAAAAAAAAACTTGAATTACTCAGATTGATTGAGTTTTCAAGCAATACTCACTGAAACAATTCAAACATCATGAAGGCTAAGCTATTAACATTTTCAAATAGTTCAAGGGACCTCTGCCATTGACTCCTTCATGACTTCGACAGGTTTTAGATGGTGTTTTTAAGATCTGAGCTATTTAGAGGTTCAGGGTATAATAAATCTCAAATAAAATTGAGGTTTGACTTAAAAATACCCTAAAAAACTTAATTTTTTTGGGTTAAATACAACTGCAATCTGTACAAAGTACAAGATATTGTTTTATTAATACAGAGAAAAAGGAAATCATTTTTAAAAATGTAAATTATTTGATTAAAATCTAAGGGAGATGACCTTTCTGTAATTCAGAACTTTCTGAGCATTATTTTTGTCCGGATCTGATTTGTTATGTGAAATCCTACAAAACTGCAAAATGGGAAGTGATTTTTTTTTAACAGAGGTGTGGTGCCAGCCTTATGTGTAACAATGTATTCCTTCCTGTCAGTTGTTTTCCACATCCAAAAAATGCACCATTTGGGTGTTACCATTAGCAGTGAACCAGATTGGAGTAAATAAAGTATTCATTTTTCAAAATCTTAACTTTTTTAATATGTTTTTAGTATGTTAGAGAATGGATAAGTCTAAGCAACATTTATATTGGTCTTCATATTTTTTTTACAGTTTTTGAAACATTTGCATTCTTCTTCTGACCAGCTTTAAAATGGGGAGTCACTGACCCCATCTAAAAAATAAATGTTCTGTAAGACTACAAATCTATTGTTAGTCCAACTTCTTATTCATCTTTTTATTCAGGCCTCTCCTATTCGTATTCAAATATCTTATTCAAATCAATGCACGGTTGTTAGGGGAATTTGGACCGTAGTTTGCTGAAATTGCAAACTGGAGAGCTGTTGAATAAAAAGCTAGATAACAAAAAACACAAATAATAAAAAATGAAAACCAATTACAAATTGTCTCAGAATATCACTCTCTACATTGTACTAAAATTAAATTTTAAGGTGAACGATCCTTTTGAAACATCATCAAGAAATCTCTTCTAACACATTGGATGGTTCTAAATAAAGAGACTTTTTGTCTATCACAGGAATAAGAAAACCAAGCTGAAGTCCTGGATATAAACAACAACAAAAATTGTCTGACTGAGGATGCTGGAAGTATTTTATTTTTGTATTTAGGCTATATATACTGTACATTGTGCTGCTACCCAAAGAAATCTTTAATCATGAGTGAAAAGTGATATATTTTTTTTGTCTTGGTCAAGTTTCATGGTTTAGGAGAAATGTGTGACATTTAGAGAGAAGGCAATTAAATGTTTGGTTTCCAGTTTGTGGTAACTTTATCCTTCCCAGTCTTGCACTGTGCAGCAGTTTTGGAACAAAGTAGGCATTGTGTATGTAGTCAAGTTGCACGGCCATTAAATTTGGAGTTCATCAGACAGAGAAGTCATTTCTTTTTAGTTTTAACCCCTCAGAAAGTATCATGTGCTGCTTTTATGGCTAAAAATGTTGAGTAAATAAAATTTTGTGCTTTAGAGCTAAGGGAAAACATTATGGAATCCTTAATAGTACATTTAGTATATCATTGGGCAAATCTGTGAGCAGAAATAATCTGGATGAAGTACAGATATAGGACCTGTTATCCACTATGCTTGGGACCTGTGGTTTCCAGATAACTGATGGATCTTCATATCTAGTCAACTAGAAAATAAACCTAAACTCTTGTACTTGATCTTAGTTGGCTTCCAGCACAAGCCACTGTTTTATTATTACATAGTAAAAAAGAGAATCTTTTTTTTTTTTAAATGTAACTATTTGGATAAAATGGAGTCTATGAGGGACGGCCTTTCCATCATTCGGAGCTTTCTGGATAACGTTTTACGGATAACGGATCCCATACCTGTGCAAGATAAAAATATTTTTAGTAACCTGTAGATGCTGCATGGGTTAATGCTTGTACAGAAAAGGGAAGCACACTAATGGATCTATCTATTAAAAAAAAAAAATCTAATTTGTGAGACTCTCTAGGGATTATAAAGAAAAGCTCAGTCTTAGAAACACTAAACACAGGCAGCTTCCTGTCACAGTGCTATAAGCCCCATTGGGGGAAGGTCTTGAAGGCAGTACTTGTACCCCTGATATTTACATCTCTGCTGGTCTTTGTGTTGATGATGTATCAGTATTCCTTGCAATTATAAAATATATTTAAAGTTAAGCTCTCTAACTACATCCATTGGTCTTTTGTGGTCCACATCTGGCACGAAAACTAAAATGATAAACAGTATAAGACAGGTCACATGTGCCTTAAAAAGTACTAAAAATGTTGGAAACAGTAGCCAGCACCCTTGCAACCCATCTAGGTTTGGCTATTTTAAGCTCCAACATTTAGCGGGGTGTTTATTAAAAATTTTTTTTACCAAACTCCCAACCGCGAATGGGCTTAATTTACTAAAAAATCAGAACAATAAAATCACTTGTGGGAAAAGTCACACCAAAATTGTGTGACAATTCAAATTATGCTACTTTTTCAAATTGGAAAACCACAACTTTTCAAATTGTCGAACAAAAACGACAAAATGCCTAAACCCCTGAAGATCATAAAGAAACATCTTCCAATTGTAAAATGGACATCTGCCATTGACTTCAACATGACAGGTTTTAGCCGGAGTATTTTCAGATTTATATTTGTCTTAGATTTGCCACAAAATAAATCCTGAAAAAAATATATTTTTTTTTTCTGCAACTTTTTTGGGATTTTTTTTGGAGACAAAAAATAATAAACGTGCCCAACATTTTTGTGACTTCTATCTTCTATTGTGACAAATCGGTGCCTACATCTTTGTTGCGGTTTTTAAACTTTCATTTCAACCATAGTGCCCCTAAGACAATAATTTAATAACAAACTGACAGTTTGGAATGATTTGCTGCTCCCTGGGAAGAAGGATTTCAGGCCAAGCATTCCATGAAACCAGCATAATCTTGTGAAAAAAATGTGAACAAATATGATTGTCATAATAATGCATTCTGGGTCTAAAATTTTGTATCTCTCATATTTACTCATATAAATGCATTCCAAATAATTTTAAATATTTTATGATTTCAGTAAGTTACCCTTCATGCAGAATAAGCAAAGTGCTAAAAGAATCCATGCAACAACAATGCTCCCTTTTAGGATTTAACACCCAACCTGGGATAAAAGCCAGATTTTTGATTAGCAAACTAATCACAAGCCAAGCAGTTCCGGAGCCCCAGCTGTCATGGTTAACGGTTACAACTCAACAAACACATTTTCAGAAATATTTTCCTCTGCTGTCATTTGCCGTTATCCCATCTCTTTAAAGAAAGCTTGTCTTTGACCACCTAAATACTTCTAGGTTCAATGGTCTTAACCTACCTGAAAGCTTGACTGATTTAGACCAGACACGCTTGTGTTTCACAAAGCAATCATAGGAATGGACCTCTGATGTCAGGAAGCCACTTGTAAAATGGAATAGACTTTTATTTTTGGGGTCTTCAAGGCATCAAAGGTCAATTGATGTCAAATGCAGAGCCAGTCATATTGAGCACGAAGAGGGAAATGTAGTACTTCCATTGTACTTATTCAGTCATGTTATTAAAGTAATTGCTGAACCTGATTTTATTGGGTATGGAAAGCACAATGAATATGAACTATGGGAATATTACCAAAACAAATGAAACATAGAGGGTGGGTGCAGCAGCCAGTTAAACAAGGCCTCCAAACCTATTTCACCTGATGGGTTCAACTTATTTAATAAAAAAAAGGGAGTTCTATTTTGAATGTCAAAATCAGTAGTTTGAATTTTATTGTGTATGGTAGTGAAAGCTTGTTTAGGAATTGCCAGAGGAAGAGTGATCCTGGCAAATGCATTTATTACGGACTGGAGTGATAAGAGGGGAGGTTAAATAAATAGAGATTTGCAGTGACAAGTCTGGTGGTATCTTGCGTGATGAATTGTCATATGTAAAAAATATTCTGCAGGCAAAAGAAATGAGATGTATTTATTGATTGGTTATGAGGAGATTGCCTTTGATGAAATGTGCAGAGATATTTGGAAGAATGTTTCAGAGGAATAGGATTTGGAGGAAGGATATCAGGTCAGTTGGTGGCTGAGATCTCTAGTCTCTGCAGAGGAAGCCAATCAGAAATGAGTACACATGGCTCTCTAGCAGTGACATCACTCTTAGGCACCTTGTGTACTTATATCTGCTTGGCTTCTGCTGCATTTAAAGTGAAGTTAACATTTTTTCAATGATTTGGTGACATTATCACGAATAAGGTTCAATTGGAATCAATTTGAATAAACTTAATTAAATTTTTCCCCAGATTTTTCTGACTCGAATGTAGGGAAGGCGATTAACAACTTCAAATGGGTCATTGCATCTCTGCCATTGACTTCTACATTAACTCAGCAGGTTTTAAGTGACATACTAGGGAATTTGAGTTGTTCCCAGGACCAAGATATGATAAATCTTGAATTCGAATTTGAGCTTGTATTATTCCCAACTGCAAATTTTGAGTTTAAACTAAAAAGCCAACTCGCAAAATTTGAATTCAAATTTACAATTTGAATCTTAATAAATGCGCCCCTAAATCACATTGAGGTCATTGACCCAATGACAACTATCTGCCTCTATAACATTCTAAAAGTTAATATAAAGGTGAACATCCACTCTAAGATGTGTGATAGGTGCAAATATCCCCTGCGCTGAAGCCCCTCATCTATAAATTTCTACCAATCCCTAATTCCACTCATTTAGGTAACGACTTCACCAAATGTTTTGCATTTATTTATTTCTCATAAGAGTGCAGAAAACTCCTGGGAGTGGCCAATTTGAACTAAAAAATCTGCTTCTAAAATCTGTTTCTCTTTTATCAGGGGACTATGAAGTTACATTAGAAACCCAAAATGGAACTAAAAACCGTGGATTTGAATTATGGTTTCAAAAAAATTTGAATGCCCATTTTTTATTAAGCTACAAAATGTAAACATGTGGCATCTAAAAGCTCATGGAGAAGTCAATAGGAGTTGTCCTAGGCAAGTTTTTTTTTTTTTTTTTTTAATTTTTCCACATTATTTTTAGAGTAGACACAATGAACATAAGTAGACTACTAATTCAGTGACATTTTTTTTCATGGTGTTATTCAATAGATATTAAATAGATATGAATTTTTCATAAATCTAGTGTGGTAATATTTAAGGTTTATTTGAATTGAAAAAGAAACTTTAAAATTAATACATTTGGGGGGTTATTTACTAAACTCCGAATTTATCTCATTATTTTATTTAAAAAAAAAAAACCATGACCAAACTCCCATGCCCAATTTGACATTATGGGGCAAATTTACTATTATTCCCCAAAATTAGCTCGGCCAAATTTGTAATTCGATAAGCATTCGACCATCGAATGCTTATCGAATTGTTTTAGGCTACCATTTTGCTCGCTATACGATTTCTCGATGAATTTGTACGATCGGATACTGATCGTTCGAATTCATGAAAAAAACGTGAAATATCCTTCGAGTGTACGAAAAATTTGTACGATTCGAATGATCGAACGCTCGGATTGTACGAATGGTATTCAAGCAGGACTTAGCCTCAGAAGCCTATGGGGGTTTCCCATAGGCTTCTATTGCAATTCGGTAGGTTCAATCTGGCGAAGTAGGCAGTCGAATAACTTTAAAATTTTGATTCCTTCGATCATCGAATTATCGAATATCCGAAAAATTCCATAAAATCGAGAAAAACGCTGAATTGGCTTATTTTTTAATTGCTCAATTTTAGGTTTTTTTACAGATTTCAGATTATCAGGCTAAACCCAACGCAAACTACCATATCTTCAAACTGGGATAGGCTCCTCTACCATTTAACAATACTGGTCCTCTACAGGTCTGAGATGGTGGATTTTTGAATTTGGGCTTTTTGCGACATCAGGGTATAATAAATCTGGAAAATTTTTAGTTTTTCCACTAAATATTTGAGTTTTTTTCCCTAAAAAGCTGGCCAAATAAATTTGAGGTTTATTAAAACAGTCCCTTTGAATTTTGAAAAGTGTGTATAATTTTTTCCTGTTCTACATTTTGAATAATGAGTACATTTTAATGATTTTATATTTTCAATAATCCTAGAAATCCACAATGAACAGTCCCTACCCATAGGTGAGGATCCTTGTTCTAAAATAACATCATCAATTAAAATGTCTTTATTCTAATCATGTTCAAAGAGCAAACATTTCACAATTATGCATTCTTTTAGCAGAATAATATAAGGAGCTGCAGAATTTTTATGAACACCCTGTGCTACATTGGTTATTATCTATGAAACCTCACCTTTCAATTCACTTTTAGACTATTGAAGAACAAATATGTATTAAACCAAAAAATCAGAGTCCCTGGCTAAGTCAGCATAGCTCTTATATCAGTCATCGTTAGGGCCACCACATCAGTTCATTAACCCTACTGACATATTAATGCATCATTCACATTGAGCTCCTGTGGTAGGCCAGGAACAATAGGGCAATTGTTGTTTAATTAGTAGCTAAGTACTAAGTCAAGCAGTGGTGCAATGAATGCTTTGGACAAAAGAACCCTTTAATATGAATGCCCTAGATATATTATTAAGAGCATATTGACCTTCAGGTATCCCGTGAAAGGATTATTTCATGAATGTTGAACTCAGTTAAAAGAGAAGATCACATGGGCTAGGATACACATCAAAGTTCCTATAAATCACTACCTTCTTTGCTTTTTAAAGTCATTTGTCCTGCGCCTACTGCTTTCCACTAATATATCCCAGGTAAGAACTTCTCTTTTCTTCTGCCGTCTTCTGCTGAAGGATTCCAGAAAATTAAATTATGTGGATAATGTTTTAGTTTAACTCATCAGCTGTAAGGAGTAGAATTGCAAAGAAAGAAAGATAGATGTTTGGATACGTAGGTGGGTGACTAGAGATGGACAGTGGTAGAGAAGGAATTACTCATAGAAAGAGTCATCTTTTGGATTTATTTGAGGTTACATGAGATGTTTGAAGGAAATGTTATGTATGTTCAGTAAACATTGTACTTATCCAGTAGGGAAAACATATTTATCCATGTTTATTCATGTAATTGGAAGCTATTTTTGTTTTTCTGCTCTGGCAAGGAATGATATATCTCCAACATTGAATTTAATAAAATAGTGCCCTTGCCAGCCACATTTTCATGAATTTTTATAGAATACTTAGCTTTATGAATAAGCATCTCAACATGGGATAAAATTTAGTCCAAATAGTAAAATCTTGAAAAGTTAAGAGTTTTAATTAAGTTTTTCCTTGATCTGATTAAATTGAGTTAATTTATTAATTAATACGCTAAAATCAGGCATTTGAGTTTGGTCATAGTTTTTTGTAATAAAATATCAGATGAATTTGAGTTTTAGTAAATAACCCCCTTGGTTTTCCCATGAACAGTCCATTTGGTGAAATCCAATATTATTCTTTTAAAGCCTAGCAGCTCTAAAGATTTTGTCAACCCAAACCAATTCCTTCGGTCCCCCTTACTGTCCAGTAAATGATACAATAAACTGTGGCTATTGCGTTATCTTTTTTTTTTGTGCACAAAATCCATTCTGTCCATGTCCTCTTCTATAATAAGTGACTTTATTTGTCAGGGAGAAATAACTGTGTGCGGGGTGAATAACAATGATTATTATTCAGCTGTTGGGGCTGGTGATGATTTTGCACATTGGTAAGTTGAATCAATTCTACTTTTTTTTGAATTTCTAATATCAGTTACAAAATACAGAAACTCAAACAGCTGATTCCGTCATTTTAGATTTTAATGAAACTTATGGTCTGCCAGGTTTCAGTATTTTTACTCATTTGTGTAGGATTTTTCAAAATATGTTTAATATTTCTGCATGTATAATGGATGTTGTAATGTATGAAATAATAGCATAATCATTAAAGGGGCAGCTCTTTTTAAATTAAAGGGGTTGTTTACCTTTGCATTAATCTCTAGTATGGTGTAGAGAGTGATATTCTGAGACAATTTGCAATTGGTTTTAATTTTTTATGATTTGTGATTTTTTTTGTTGAAGCCTTACAGAGCTTTTAATTTTAGATGGGGTCAGCTACCTCCATTTGAAAGCTGGAAAGAGTCAGAATAAAAAGGCAAATAATTAAAAAATTATAAAAAATAAATAATGAAGACCAATGTAAATACTGCTTATATCTATTTATTCTGTAACATTCTAAAAATTAACTTAAAGATGAACCACCCCTTTAATCTGTTAGTATATTGTAGAGCAGTGGTTACCAATCTGTTGAACTGTCCCCATGGAGGGATCTGATCAGTTCTTGGGGACCAAATTATGGAAGACTGTTTTGGTGAGATTTGGGGAGAATGCATATTTGTTCTACAAGCCAGTGGTGTGAGTCTTGTATAAAGGTATATTAAGTTACAAATATATGTTATATATAGCTCAAATAGCATTGATTTAATGTATCCATAAATGTGTTATCAGGCAAATATTGGACATCAAAAATGGGCTTGAAGCAAGGCAATGTGCAGTCATGTTACAAGTTAGGGTTAACTAGTGTGTTTTTCAACGAATCTATATTTAGCTCTAAACCATTATCTGATTGTTAGGGTCTCACCTAGAAACCAGGCAATGTTTAGAAAGACAAACGAATAGGAGAATAGAAAATGCTCCATTTTTGGGGACATTCTGGAAAAGGGGGTTTTGATTCAAAATCATAGCATAAAACAGAATAAAAAAAGTATAAACACTAAATACACATTTACACAGATTTATGCAGGGTTAGTTATGATCACCTACATGCTTTATTTCTTTTAGGAACAGTTGAATTGGTAAGAATGATGCAAGGTTTTTTTTAAAAAAAATACACTGTTGAGAATGACATTGCCAGTACACTGTACCTTGTACTTGATCCCAACTAAGATAAAATGAATCCTTATTGGAGGCAAAACCAGCCTATTGGGTTTATTGTTTTTCTAGTAGACTTAAGGTATGAAGATCCAAATTATGGAAAGATCTGTTATTTGGAAAACACCAGGTCCCGAGTATTCTGGATAACAGGTCCCATACCTGTATCTGGAGAATCATAATAATCATATATCCTATAATGGCAATAACAATCTGGTCTCTCAGTACATCTGCATTTTGTAGGGTTATAAAAAGGCAGAACCAAAAACTCTAAATTGTAGACTGTGTCTAACATCAAACCAACAATTTGAACAGATTGTATAATACTGTTTATTTCCTTAAGCAGTTGAAAGTCTTTGGCACTAGTATTTTCAAACACTTAATAAGTATGGGTAGTATTTGGAAGTACGATGGGGTTTTCGAATATAGTTGGTGAGCTTATAGCAGAACTGACAAGAAAATCTGACAGGGGCAGAAACAGTGACATGGCTCTTTGAAAAGTAGACATAGGAACCATCAGTAGACAAGCCTCCATTCATGGTTTTTTCTTTCTCTTTTCGGAAACAAGTAACACGATTCCTATTTTATTTGTATGCTGGAACATCTCATCCTCTCTTTCAGCCAGACTTCATTGAAGTAAAGGCTGCCATTAGATAAGAATCTTTATCCTGATCCCCCTTTAATTTGCCTTAAGAAAATAATCTCCAGTCTGCTGAAAGGATGATCGCTGCTGTAGATGGAGAGTTTGGGGCTATATTTTCTTATCTTAAAGAGTGAGGCATCGTTAAGTTGTATATAGTTGTGAGGAGTAGGAGGAGAATGGTATTGCAGCTAAAATGTATAACTTTTTCTAAGGAAAACTGGTAATTTTGGCAAGTTTTCAAATAGTTGTTAAAAGAATACTATTTATTGTTCTGCTGTATGATTGTAAGACAGTGCGTGTATGTGTGGGTGTGTAAACTCTGCTGTGATGGGGCCAAAGAAGACAAAGAGCAAAGCAATTCCAAAAAGGAAACTTTTTATGGTGAGCTGAACAAAAATTGATACACAAATTGCAATTGAAAGAGAAGGACTGCAGTGCATTTATTCTGGGATGTGGTTACATAACATGTTTTGGGTCAAAGTCCTTTATCAAGTGTACACATGATTTCTTGTTCTATGTGTGTGGCCATATAGAAAAAATTATACCACAGTAACACATGTAGGCTGATGTGCAGCTATCAGGTAATGTTGGCTTTGCACAAGAGACAAGTGCCACTTTGTGTGAAGCACCGAATTACAGAAATCCAGTGTTGGACTGGCCCACAGGGATACCAGGAAAACTCTTGGTGGGCCCAGGTGTCAGTGGAACTCTTGCTTCTAACAACTTGGCCTGTTTCTTGTCCATTCCCTATTTCTTTATGTGGAAAAAGAGGCTTAATAATGGAAGAATAGAGTATAGTAAGTAGATCTAAAAGAATAGGAGAATAAAGAGGTTAAGTGAGGAGAGAAGGAATAATAGTTTGGAAAGTTGGGCTCCTGGTCTAAGGTTTTCTGGTGGGCCCCTGGCATCCCAGTATGACACTGCAGAAATCTATTGTTTCATTTGAGAACCAATAAGATGGTCACCTTGAACATTTTCTGATCTATGCTTGCCAGTGGTTGTTTGTTGTGCCTTAAAATGCTTTCACTTTGTTCCTCTGTGCGTTGAAATGATGTCTTCTCTTCATTTGAACCAAGTGGGTTTGTTTGCACAGTTGAGATTTAGGGGCACATTTACTATTATTCCCCAAAAAAAAGTTAGATTTTGATCGATATTCGATAAGCATTTGATATTCGAATACTTCTCGAATAGTGTTAGGCTACAATTTTGCTTGATATACGATACCGATCGTTCGATTTCTCGAAAAAAATTGTACTTTTTCATTCGAGCGTCCGAAAAATTCGTACGATTCAAACGATCGAGCCCCTTAATGTAGCCAATTCTGCAGTGCCAAGTATTTTATGCACACATTGCTTCTACTCCATTGGCCTTATTAATAGACAAGAAAGAAGCAAAATCTACGTGTGGCCACTAGGGGTGTTGTTTAACTGAAATCTATGGATAATGCATTAACAAAAGCTGTAGATCAATAATCCCCAGCCAGTGACTTTCAAGCAACATGTTCCTCACCAACCCCTTGGATGTTGCTCCCAGTGGCCTCAAAGCAGGTGCTTATTTTTGAATTCCAGGCTTGGAGGAAAGTTTTGTTTGTATTAAAACAAGTGTCCTGCCAAAAAGAGCTTTCTGTAGACTACCTTCATAGGGGCTACCAAATAGCCAACCACAGCCCTTATTTGGCTGCTCCCCAACTCCTTTTAACTTTGAATGGTACTCACGGGTAAAAAAGGTGGAGACCCCTCCCATAGAACATGGGATCAGTTGCAAGAAAAGAAATAGGTAGAGAATGAATGATCAGAGCTTCCATTTAAGGTGACAGAAATGTATAATAGATCAATTAAATGAATAACTAGATTTGCTCCATGACAAATCATCTTTGATCTAGAATAACACTGACTGACATTTACATCATACTCAAAGTTAGATATGCACACTGTTTATCAAGCAGCTGGCAATGTTGGTAGAATGGGACTCCAGAGTAAGGGGCAAAATCTTTGTTATTCAGATATGTCCAGCCTGTGAACAAGATCAGTTGTTCACATCTACCTGTGATGGTGTATAACATTCCCGTTGTGCTTTTGAGCAGTATTTTGCCTCCTAAGAAGACCATGTGATGATAGTCAACTAAGGCAAATTACCTCATTTTCCAACCCAAAATGTGTCATGCTGTACATAGAGAGATTTATGCCCTCGACATTTTTGAAAATGTTTTGTTTCACATCATGCCCAATGTGTCCTTGGTTGAAAAATCAAGAGATGTCAATTTAAATGTTGCATTGTCTTCTGAGTCCTTGGATTAGGTTGAATAGCAATGAATTCTGGGATGTGCAACTACAGGCTCATTCTATTGAACTCCTATATCTAGAAGCCTTGGGGTGCACTAGAAGCTTTAAATAATGTCAATTGTTATTCTGCACACTTACACACCTAATGGACCTCTTGTGCAGGTATGGGATACGTTGTCCGGAAAACCATTATTCAGCTACGAATTATGTGAAGGCCATCTCCCATTCATCATCCCATTCATTCATTATTAATTTCCATCATTTTTAAAAGACTGCTCTGTGGCTCATTGGTTAGCTCTGTTGCCGTACAACACTGGGTTCCTTACCAGGGCACTGTCTGCATGGCATTTGTATGTTCATCCCATGTCTGTGACAGTTTCCACAACACTCCAAAACGTACAGGCAGGTTAATGAATTAATTAATTCATTCATTCATTATACCTTGAGTGTGTGTTGAGTAAATATGAACCTTAGATCGTGAGCTCCACTGAAGTAGCAGGGGCTTAAATAGCATTTACCAGTAATATACTGTATGTATATATAGAGAGAAAGATCTGTAAAGAGTGACAGTAATTACCAGTAAGCTATCTATTGCGTGTTGTGCGTTGATGGATAAATAACAATTATAATAAGAGATGTATGGATGGATATGGATAGGAACCTTAGATTGTTAGCTCCACTGAAACAGCAGGGGCCTAAATAACATGTACCAGTATTTATATAGAGGGAGACAGATTTAAATGATAATAATAATTAGTAGTAAGATATCACATGCATGTTGTGCGTTGATGGATAAATAGCAGTAATAATAAGATTGATTGTTTATGGCCATACCCTACACTAGTAAAGCAGATGCACATCCTGTGGAATTTAGCACTTGGATTGTTACAAACTTGGCGTTTGGGGAGACATCACGGGATGGTTCTTGGTGCTGAAAGAATCACACTGACTGGGCGAGATACTTCCCTGGAGAAAAGTAAAATGAGAAGGAGAGGACAGTTCTGCTGTCCATGGTGCTGGATAATGTTCTTTCCTCTTGTGCTACAGTACTTGCACCTCTACCCCAAGGGATTGGCCATTATCCAACCCTCCGGCTGCTTACAGTCATAGCAAAACACATTGTAGAATATCTCAGAGAATCACATAATCACTGAACTAGAAATGGAAATACTTTGTTCCTTGGTTGTATATAGTAGCATAAAAAGGGCACAGTCTACTTCCAGCAGGTCTCCTCGAAACAGCTCCCCAAAAATACAAATGAAATACTTCTGCAAAGTTCCCCAGTACAGTAACCAATCAGCATTCTCCTTCTACTTTCTCTGATGCTGTTGAGATAATGATAATAAGGTTATTGTTGTTATGGGTTACAGCAGAATGAAAATAATTTACCATTTACTACTATTAAATATGCTGATTATATAAATATTGGTTATTATACATACAGTATTATGGACAAGTGTTGGCTATAATGAGTGTAATATATATTTTATATTAAAAAAGCAGAGAGGGCATTTGCGTGAGGCCTCCAGTATCACAGTGGTGGAATTATTATTACACAGAGATATTATATTGAGCAGCTATTGTTAAATACAGTAGATCCAGCTGCTGCTGGAGGTGGCTACTCCATCAACTGCTTAAGAGCCTAATAAAATTCCTAAACAAGTGGTGGATCAAGTTGGGAAGTTTGAATCTACACTGTATAGCTGTAGGTGTACTAGTTGGACTTTCTTGATTCTTGTAACTTTAGTTACCTGTATGGTTCTATCAGGGCCACAACTTGTCTAAGCCTATCCCTCTCTTTACCTTACTGCCGTGATCCCCAACCAGTAGCTCATGAGTAACATGTTGCTCACCAACCTCTTGGATGTTGCTCCCAATGGCCTCAAAGCAGGTGCTTATTTTTGAATTCTAGGCTTGGAGGCAAGTTTTGGTTGTATAAAAACAGATGTTCTGCCAGATAGAGTCTCCTGTAGGCTGCCAGTCCATGTAGGGGCTACCACACAGCCAACCATAGTTCTTATTTGACATCCCTATGGACTTTTTCATGTTTGTGTTGCTCTCTAACTCTCTAACTTTTTCCATTTAAATGTGGCTCACGAGTAAAAAAAGGTTGGGGACCACTGTATATCACACAAACCCAACATCTGGAAAGAAAACAGTTTGAATGACCTTCTGAGGCATTTGCTAATTTCTCCTACTGCAGATTAGTAATACTCCTGAAAGGCTTAGGTTTCTGAGTGTTAGTTCCACCGCAAGCCAATATTACATATAAATGTTATGCCTAATTACACATGTGATTGTGTTGTAGAGACAATAAATGCTCAGGAATCCGGTGGATCCCCAGTGTTACCTGACCTTGCGGAAATACCCCTTGGGGAACTGAGTAAGTGCTGGTTATTGTTACATTTTGATTTGATATGATCTATAAATTGGACTTGAGAATTGAGGGCGCTTATTCAGTCACTGGCTACCAACAGAGCCAGATGTAGACATTAGGCTGTGGCTACTTTAATGAACTTTTTGAACTTTCATGTTGGTCCCTAAGTGTAAGGGTCCAGCTTGTATATACACTAACACTATACATAACCTGATAATACCTCATTATGCAAATGGCCAGAGATAAAGTTATTCCATTGACTGATTCTGAGTCTCCTCAGCAAAGGGCCAAGACTTTGGGAAGCCCCATGCTGGGCTACTATCAGGGATCTCCTTAGCTAGAAAGCAAAATAAACCCAAAACTAGTGAGCCCCAAGACATTGCATTGACTGAACTTGTCAGACCTAGTAATAACATTTATGGTCGTTTTGTAAAATAAATAAATTGAGTATTATTTAATTTCTATGTGGGATGTTCTTGACATTTTTATTTTCTGTTTTCTGGTTGCTATTCCCATGTACTCTGTGTACTCGGCTTGATTGACTTGACTTGACTGAATCATCTTTAAGATCAATCCAATGTTCTTCACTGACCCTAGCAACTAGGCAGAAGTTTAAAGTTCAATTTGGACATAGTCCAAAGGCAAATAAAATCACCCCCCCCTCCCACAAAGACATACCTGCCCTATTATATGCAAGACACCAACCTATTCCACATTAGGTGACTTACTATATGAACATGAATGGAAAAATCACAAGAAAATTATGTTGCCATTTAAATATAATTCCTGCTCATGTTTATTAACATAATTATATGACTTCTCTCCTCTATTTCAGACAACTTCACATTCAATGGAGTCTTTAAAAACATAGAAAGTGTGACAGCATTCCTGGGTAAGTGCCCGAATACACACAATTACTCCAGTTAATTTTCCTATTGGCAGCCATAAGGTATTGAGCAACTGTCTTTATAATAACAAAGCTGCCATGTCCAAGGCCAACCCTCTATAGTGGGTCCCTTATCTATACATTTCTGTTTAAATTTATTAGGCTGCCAGCTACAGTACCTGTGCATTTGCATTGTCTTGGGTGGAGTTTTTATGGACATTTTGGTTCCATCAGATAATCCTACAGAGCCCAGACACCTTCAATCTGCCTATTAATACCTGCATCCAGCAATAGCCGTACTCTATACATGAGGGTCAGATGGGGGAGATATGTATGCACCCCCTCCCACCCGTAGCTTCATTCAGACACCTAGCACTAGATTTTGAGCCCACTCAAAAGTCTTTTTTAAACGAGATTTAAGGGGTGTTCTTTTGCCCCATTTAGTGATCTTACACTTGTGTCTGGTGTCAAAGTAAATGAACCCTATTATCAAGTATATAGTTTGGGTGTTGCTAGAAAGACTCCATTAAAACACAGACATATAGGGACAAAAATGAAAATATGGGAAAATATGGCGCAGTTTGTCAATTTATAGGAACAAAATACCCCCACAAATGTGCTGGTGTCCACTTAAGGGCACAAAGATTTAATTCAAGGTGCCAAAGTAGGTAACTGAGTAAGTTAGCCTACTCACCAGACAGCAGAACTTTAGGTCAAGCCCAAAGTTGGTCATGATGTAGTATATGGTTTCCAATGCAAGAAGCAGATTTATCATTGGTCGAATTTCGAATTGAAAAAAATTCGAAATTCGACCATGTGAATAGGTCGATTGGTCGAACGATCGAATAGGAGACATTCGATCAAAAATAAGGAAACCCAATCTGGTAGCTTTGATCTGGTGAACTAGGCGGTCGAATAAAAATTTAAAGGGGAAGTACTTCGACAGTCGAATGATCAAATTTTCAAATGAAATTTTATTAGAATAATTTGATTAATTCAATTCGATCGAATTTACAAAATTCACTGGTCGAAGTGGTCTTCAAAAACATTTGAAAATTCGAATTCAAATGTTTTGGAAAATTTGATCGAACTTCAAATCCTTCATGTGAATTTTGTAAATCTGCCCCCAAGTCTCAACATCAAGCAGCTTACGATTGTGTAACATTGAGTTGCACCTTTTTCCCACAAGGTCTTGCCCATTTCTTCATCAAAAGACTTGGACAACCAAGTTAAGTGATGATCATTTTAACTCTTGGCACAGACATAGGGACTTTGAGGGACAACACCATTGTGTAATTGAAGTGTTACTGGTCTGACCAAGCTGAGACCAATAAACACAGTAAAAGGGTCAGGTCACATTCCGTGGCCCTTTGATGCCCATAGTTGGGTGCTACCTGGCCACCATGAATAGTGCAGTGACAGTGGATGATGTGCAACTGCAGAGATGGGAAACAAGAAGATATTGGTTTGATTGCACTAGAATTGGGGTTGGACTGCAGTATTTAAGCTTTTTTTTCTTGCATTCCAAGAGATCAACCATAACTCCTACAGGCTAAAAAAAGGCTGCAGCATTATGAAATATTAGGATACATTAGTTTCCCTTTAAGGTGACCTTGAACTAACAGTCATTTATATTCGATATTGTATCTTCCTAATTGCCTTACAGTGAGGATGAGCTCCCGGCTGCATTTGACAAACAAATGTTCTGCCCAATGGAATGAAACAATAGAGTGTATCTCGGAGATTAGCGACTCGCGCTATTAATAATAATATGATTTTCCGTTTGGTTAAAGAGCTATAAAGTAATATCTGCCTAATATACCATGGGATGCAAGTTGCATCAGAGAAGCCAAATCTCTTTCATTTTCATACTTAATTAGAGAAGAGCAGAGGTGATTAATGTAGAGCAATATTAGTACAGAGCAGAGAATGGGAATGGCAGAGCCCAGGTTTATGGATATGCAGCAATGCCAGGGTCCCATTGACCGGTAGGAATTAAAGAACATAGGGATGGTCAACCTGTAGCCCTCCAGTTGTTTTACATTACAACTACCAGAATCCCCAAGTGCCCTTCTGAGTATCTATATATTCCATAGACTGCATCCATATTTTAACTCTTAGCTTTAGCTCAGCCAAGGCAAGAAACAATGCAGTTTCACGTATGGAAGGGGGTGTTTGGGAGTTTGGGGAGGATAAATGATGATAGTTTGTACATGGATTCCTTCATAGCATCTCAGGTCCAACTCCATGTGTAATACAGTGCCAATTTTATGTATTGCACTAACCCCAGAACACACAGCAGCATAAGTGCAGTCAAACTTTCATGTAAACTAACTCAGAACACTATAGAATAAATTCACTGCCAATTCCATGTGTAATATCCCAGAAAACATGGTACTATAAATACAGTGCCAATTCCATGTATGTTAACCCCAGAACACATGACTCAATTCCATGTTTAACACCCCAGAACACATGGCACTATGAATACAGTGCCAGTGTTATATATAATAACCACAGAACACATAACAGAATAAATACAGTGTCAATTCCATGTTTAACACCCCAGAACACATGGCACTATAAATACAGTGCCAATGTTATATATAATAACCCCAGAACACATAACAGAATAAATACAGTGCCAATTCCATGTTTAACACCACAGAACACATGGCACTATAAATACAGTGCCAGTGTTATATATAATAACCCCAGAACACATAACAGAATAAATACAGGGTCAATTCCATGTTTAACACCCCAGAACACATGGCACTATAAATACAGTGCCAGTGTTATATATAATAACCCCAGAACACATAACAGAATAAATACAGGGTCAATTCCATGTTTAACACCCCAGAACACATGGCACTATAAATACAGTGCCAGTGTTATATATAATAACCCCAGAACACATAACAGAATAAATACAGTGCCAATTCCATGTTTAACACCACAGAACACATGGCACTATAAATACAGTGCCAGTGTTATATATAATAACCCCAGAACACATAACAGAATAAATACAGGGTCAATTCCATGTTTAACACCCCAGAACACATGGCACTATAAATACAGTGCCAGTGTTATATATAATAACCCCAGAACACATAACAGAATAAATACAGGGTCAATTCCATGTTTAACACCACAGAACACATGGAACTATAATACAGTGCCAGTGTTATATATAATAACCCCAGAACACATAACAGAATAAATACAGGGTCAATTCCATGTTTAACACCACAGAACACATGGCACTATAAATACAGTGCCAGTGTTATACAGTATATAATAACCCCAGAACACATAACAGAATAAATACAGTGTCAATTCCATGTTTAACACCCCAGAACACATGGAACTATAAATACAGTGCCAGTGTTATATATAATAACCCCAGAACACATAACAGAATAAATACAGTGTCAATTCCATGTTTAACACCACAGAACACATGGCACTATACAGTGCCAATTAAATGTTTAATACCCCAGAACATGTGTTACTATAAAAAAAGCCAATTTCATGTCTAATAACCCCAGACCACATGACAGAATAAATACAGTGCCAACTTCATAGCCAAACTTCCTTCCTGTTCATTGTAGGAAACTCATTTCTGTTGGTTGGGGAAGCTTAGCCTTTCCAGCCTTCATTAAAATCTACCATGACAGCTTAAAGGGCACCTATCCCCAACCAAAGGTGCAGGCTGGTAGAGCCCGCATTCTGGTTGGGGATAACTTGAACTTCAACCAAGGAAAGGATCCCGTGATCATCCACCACTGTTGTCTTCTGTGGACATCCAGGTCTTTTTGCATTGCTGAGTTCCCTAGTGCTTTCTCTCTTTCTCAGGTTGTAGGATGCAGCATGTTGCGTCTGAACCTGCATTCAGCACCTACATGCGGTTGTATGAGTATAGGCCCATTAAAAAGAATTGAGTGAGTCTATTCCTGCGCTCCCCTGCGGCTGAACGCAGCAAAACAGAACGCAGGGTTAAAACACCCGTGTGTTAAGGGCCCTTAGTTCCTCATATTTTTATGCAATCTTTTTGTTCAACCCACCGAATTAAAGCTGAAAGTCTGCAGTTCAACTGCATCTGAATTTAAAATTCATTGTGGTAATGTACAGAACCAAAATTAGAAAAAAAGTTGTCTCTGTCCAAATATTTCTGGACCTAAGTGTATATGGTGTTTCACAGCTATATAAGAAGCAGGTAAAAGGAAACAGAGAAGAAAAGTATTAGGGATGAAGTTAGAGGTGTCCATATAGTATATAAGAGAACATATAATATATATATATATATATATAATTTCTTGGGCGGTCACTTGTCTTCCAACCATAGGACACAATTTAAATTCAACAAGAGAAACTTAAGAGAAGAGAACATCAGTCTGGTTTCCCTTTTAAATATAAATACATGTGTATTTTGCACACAGATTGCCTTGGATCCCAGTTTACTTGGCTACAGGTCATCTTTACCAATTTCCCTGCTTTGCTTAATTTCGTGAGCAAATTAAAATGCGTGACGGGCTTGTGTCCCAAAGACCTTGAGGATTACGGCTGCACCTGCAGATACGAGATGGAAGGGCAGCCTATTGATGAAACGGACAGGTAGGCGTTAGATGATAATGGCTTTTCTTTCCTTGTGTCACACTGATATGAAGGGGGGCGTTTAGGTTGTATAGACACAACAGTTTCCTATTTGTTTAGCCTTTCATGTTGGGAATTATCAGCCTGTGACAAATGCATTCATGTTTATACACACACCAGCTTGTGTATAATGTTTTGTTTGCATTAGGGACACAGCCGCCTGCTAATCTCGCAATTCTTTCATTGTGTGACATCATATTAAAAGGATGTCACAATTCCAAATTATTCCTTTTTT
>CM044441.1:148564730-148574827 GCA_024363595.1 Xenopus borealis
TAAAAGTAGGCCTGCATTAGTAAAGTATGGACACTCCTGCTCTAGATTTACTGCTTTAACCAATTACGTACTAAGTATTGGAATGTTCCTGCCAGTTACTGTATGTTCCAGGTTCCTCCTTGGTCCTGACTTCAACACCAGGTCGAGCCATCAGGTCCTGACAGTGGTATGACTGCTATCCACTGCCTTGAGCCTCTTTTACTACACCTTCTAGGACCAATTCCACACTTTCTATGCCACTGGATTATGAAGGAACAAGATGAGATCTATTGACTATATATATATGATTGCAGCAGGTTTTTTAGGTATCTTTTACACTCACCTCCAATTGTTCCTAACCTCCAAACCTAACATTTGAAAGAAGTTAATTTCCTAGTGGCCACTGTAACCTATTATTTATCAATAACTATTACTCTTCAGTCTATGCGTGACTTTACCTCTCATGCAAAGGGGACCTTTAAATCATATTTATAGATTATGATATACTTATTATTTCAATTATGAATACACTCTATTCACAGATGGCTTTCCATCACTCAGTTTAGGATGTCATACATTCAGAAAATTACATATTGCACATGTCCTAGTATAAGCCTTATTTATCTGACTTAAATGGCAAATCTGTATTTATTAGAACATTTTCTGTCTTTTTGATGTATCCATAGTATATTGTATAAGTAAATAGATTAGAACCACATTTGTTTATATTGATTTACATTGGTTATGTTGGTTTTTGCCTGAATTAGCCTAATGCAGGGATTCCCAACCAGTGGATAGTGAGCAACATGTTACTCACCAACCTCTGGAATTTTGCTCCCAGTGGCCTCAATGGACTGGCAGGTCTTCAGGAGGCTCTACTTGACAGTACACCCGGTTTCTCTGCAACCAAAACTTCCCTACAAGTAAGGAATTAAAACATTAGCACTTGCTTGGAGACCACTGGGAGCAACATCTAAGGCAGTGATCCATGACTAGTGGTTCATGAGCAACAAGTTGCTCATCAAAGCCTCTAATGTTGTCCTCAGTGGATTAAAGGCAGGTGATTATTTTTGAATTCCCAGCTTGGAGACAAGTTTTTAGTTTCATAAAAACAACCGCCAAATAGAGCATCCTGCTGGCTGGCAGTCCACATGGAGTTACCAATATCTAATCACAGCCCATGACTGACACCTCCAGGAACTTTTGCATGCTTTAGTTGTTCTCCAACAATTTTTACATTAGAATGTGGTAAAAAAGGTTGATGATCCTTGCCTTAATGCATTATCTTCTGAACCTTGAATCAATCTCTTTAGCTTTGAATGTGACTGGTGTTCCATGACATGACTAAAATCAGCCAAGACTTCGCAGCCATTTCTCATTGCTCCAATGGGGTATGCTCGAAAAAAAAGTTGAGTAAAAAGCACAGGCACTTAAATGTCCACAGTAACAGGATCCTTCCCATTCAGTAAAATAGCACAGTTAGGATGAATACCTCTTGGGGCAAATCCTCCCAGAGAATATAACTTCCTGCCCAGGAATAGTCAACTTGGGGTCTTGGCACCCTCACTGGTCCTCACCTCACCCACTGAATCCCTGAGCTAGTGGTGTAATCACTATGAGATCCTAACCCCACAATTTTTCCTTGCTGGAGGGGAAACTGCTTACTATATACCCTGCGCTTCTCTATTGCTCCTTGAGCAACTATAACCAGAGCTTTCTGTCTCTAAATAACTCCACTAGAATGCCTGGACCTGTAATACCTCACAGTGAGGTAAGGTCCCAGGAAAGACTTTTAGCACATGGGGCTTGCTGCCACCTGTTGAACTAATTTAGACCTAGGAAAAGGGACATAGCTGCCTGCGGTAACTAAAGGACCCTTAGGTGTCCAAATACAAAGGGGAAACTGCACTACACCCACATCTCAGGGCCCCTACAAAATAAACTCCCTTTTGTAAATATAAAGAAACTCTATGTAGTGGTCAATTTCTGCCTTTGTTGTGATTCGCAAATGGAGCTTTAAAAATACATCTTTCTAAATGTGCCCACTTGTGTCAAGGTCGACTACAGTATGTGGCTATATTTGTTCATGTAGGACTTATTTGGAAGCCTGTGTTACAGTTATAAATTGTCTGGGAAACTAAGCTCTTCAGAGAATCACTATTGGATATATTCATTTTACCAGCTACAATTTTAGGCATGAATGCCAGTTCCATTGTGTCAATCTATATTTGGTAGAGCTGATACTGTAACTATCATACGTCGATAAAAATAGTACCAAGGCAAAATGTGTCATCCTGCTTCTGAGAGGAACATAACTAGCACACACATCTGGTACTAAAAAATCAGCCGTGAAGCCCATTTGTGCACCGTAAATGAATTCAGACAATACTCATTACCTGTCACATCCCATTATTTTTTATGGTTTACTGCATGAAAAAGGATATTGTTAGAAATTCATGTAATTCCACAATCTAAATATAATAATAGATTCCATTGAACAGAATGGTTTATAGCCTACTTTAATTCTAATGCAAACAAATGATACAAACCCAAGTTTTCAGAATCTACATTTTCTGTGGGAGAATAACGAATACTGTCCGGTACAGGACAAAAGAACATACAAATTACCGCCAAGACTGATTTGAAGAAATGCAGATTCCAGCAAAAATAAATACATGTACAGTATTATTGAGAATTTTGCACGCACGTCTAGTGCCATAGAAGTGCGTTTTATAGATTTATTTTTTGTTACATTATTTTTTTCAGATAGGGGGAAAAAGATTTTCATGGTAATTACTGAGATGTGAGTCACATTTCCATGAATGATATGTAGAAAACCAAGCTTACGCTTTAAGAATAGAGGATGGAGGAGATGAGGAGATTTTATCTTTGCTTCATGCTGATATGAACTAGTCTCCTTGTTGTTTCCCACAAATTGGGCATTCATTTTGTCTATATAAATGGCACCTTCATTATGCAGACTACCCACAGAAAAGGTGAAGTCTCTGTGCAGAATATGTTTTTGGTTGTGCCACCACCATAGTAGACCTCTGTTACTCAAATACAAAAACATTATAGGTTTAGAAGATTTCTGTCTCCTCTATTTGTTCATGAATCTTCCCTCCACTTGAACCCTTTTCCTAGACCATTCACAACTACATTGATTCTTCTATATACTCATATTCTCCATGTTCCTGTCAAGAATGCTCATGTAATTTCAATCCCAAAATATTCCTACCTTACCTATCTGTTCTTCTCAGCATCAGACTGCGGCACAGAGAGAAAACCTGGTGAACCCCAACCCTAATGGGCACATCCTGGACTGCTGCCTTCCCAGTCTCTACAGAGCCCCAACCCGATAATTTTAGAGTGAGCCGAAGGTACGAATTTGGGGCAGGCCCAGCAGGAGGTATGCAGTGGAGCAAGTTACAGTTGGGGAGGGAGTGGGGGAATTCATGATTAAAGTTGTGGTGGTGGCAGAGTTCCCAACTGGACATTGGTGGTGGGCCCTTGTGGTGGAGACCCAGTGTGGTCTTGGATCCCACACATTTAAAGAACTGAGTGTGAAAAAAGGGTTCGTTTTTTCTTCTTCCTCTTGAAAGTAACCTACTTGTAGAAGTTTGGCATCAAATTACTGCCCTGAGACCCAGAAAAAGAAATCTGACCAAGACCTATACTCTGCAAACTAGAAAGGTGCTTTCCTACTTTCCATTGACTTTTTCTTCTGCCCTGGAATAAAAATGAAAAATAACACATTCTTATGGTTACATTTTATAAAGTGGAAAACTCAATTTTTTAGAGATTTATTATAACCCAAAGCTTTTAAAAATATGATTCTGAAAATACTCCATCTCAAACCTGTTGAGGTCCTTTAGAAGTCAGTGATAGATGTCCCTGAAGATGTTTTTGTCTGCTAAACCAATAAATACGAATTGTTTCATCAACAATTCAATAATGTCAAGTTTACAGAGCGTCAATTGAAAAAAGTTGCATGATTCGAATTGAAGATTTTGTTGTAAGATTTTGTTTCAAGGTTTCTTCTCATTGACTTTTTTGCACTGATTTTTTTTCAGATGAGTTAAATTCATGGATGGGAGTTAGGTCAACTTTTAGTAAATACCCCCCCTACTGTCCTCTCCATACTATACTTTTCTCTTTACCCCTTGATACTTTTTAAGTAAACTGAATTTAAAATAAAATGACCACTGCATAGTAATCCCTGTTAATAAAAAACCTTAAAGTATTGTGACTAATACAGTAACCCATAAATAAAATATGCCAAAAATATGACAAACTAGTACAGTAACCCATAAATAAAATATGCCCCTTTCATGAAACACTGAATAATTTCCCTTCATTGTTTCTTTCGCAAGCATTTAATTTTTTTCTAGAATGCAAATTCAGTGCAAGTGTAAAGTTGTTATATGTTGCAGGTGGCAATTTCAAAACAGATGCTTGCATTTCCAAATATAGTTCAAGTTAATTGCTATGTTTCATGCTCTGTGACACATCTCACTTAAATAGACAAAGATGTGTAATTTTTCAAGTGGAAAAATTTTTTTTTTTGCAATGTTGGAAGATCTTTTCATGTAAAAGTGAATTGAGAATTGAGACATAGAGTGAGAACAAATTAGTGCTTATAAACGTGTAAATAAATCACAAGCTGCAGCAAAAAATATTTTTGTGTTAAATTGTTGTAGAAAATGGAAATATTATCTTTAGTGATGGGCGAATTTATTCACCAGGCGGCGAATTCGCTCGGAATTCCCGCGATTCCCGCCAGTGAATAAATTCGTGAAACACCAGCGAAAATTCGCCTGCCGAAAATTCGCTGGCGTAAACGAGATGCGCGTCGAAAAAATGTGAAGCGAATCACAAGGCAATTTTAAGCGACTTTGAAATCGCGTCGCCACGTGTGAATAGGCGCAGGTGACTTTAGCGCTAGCGGGTGCGAGATAACGGCAAACCATTCAGGGAGATTAGTCGCACCAAAGAAGCGGCGATTAGTTGCCAGGCGACTAATCTCCCTGAAATCGCCCAGTCTGGCTGAAGCCTTAACCTGCTCAGCTGTTTGTTTAAACTTTAAATAACAGTGCCAGTATTTAAAAACTAAACATATTCTAGATGAGCGGTAGATAATTCCATTACCATTAACATTCCCACCTACACCTTTTGGCTATGCAAAAGATGTTTCATAATGTTGTACTCTAAGCGGCCTATATAGTAACATTGACATTTCTTTTTTTTTCACCAATCTAAATTAGTTGTTTCTATATTTCTTAAAACTCTAAAGATTTATTGAATGTAAAAACCACAAAAAAATCAATTTGTTAGGTAAAAGTTGTTGAGGTCCTATAGAAGTCAATGGGATCTGTGCTGATCCTATTGGGCCTTTTTTAATCAATTCGGGCTTTTATAGGTTTTCTGATTTTTTTTTCGCTAGGAATTGTCCAATTCTAAAGGTATTCATATTGTTTTTTAGAATTGTCGATGTTTTTTTTTCTCATTCAGGTTTTTTAAATTCAGTTTTATTTAACAAATTCCATGGCACTCATGGTTTTAGAGAAAGTGAGTTTATTCATGGTTTCCAAAACATCCAAAACCACTAAACTGAACTGTCGATAAATAGGTCTCCCATTCACCTTTAATGTAAAACTTTATTTATTCGTGGAATTCTAAGAAGCTTATGAAGATTCTGATGAACTTTTTTCATGTTTTTATTTGACACAACAATGAAACAGTATGTGGACAGAAAATAGGATGTCACTGACTTGATCAACACAGAGAAGCATGAATACAAGAATCCCAGGGAGAACTCCATAACTCCATAATAATTGATTTTGGAAGCCCTTGTTATTGTACATGTTTTCAATCTATCACAAATTAAGTGTTTTTTGAGACAGCTTTTATTAGATACACCGTAGGTGTACAAATATATTGAACAAGCAAAGCTTCGTTTGCTCAATATGTTCAGGATATTATCATAAATGTGGGACTGAATACTCAGCAGGAATCCCACAGGATGTCAGTTTTGATGTAGCTCATTCAGTTTAAATAACATTTTTTAAGCAGGTGTGATGCAGAGACGGTGTGAATAGTGGTGACTCATTCTGAGCATCTGAGATGTTTTAATGTTATAAAAAATGTGTATAAATATGCACTGTATATGTAACACAGCAGGAGTTCTAGGGAAGAAGTCATGTTTTGCTTCAAAGTGTTCCATTTCCATGAAATGGCCTATAAACAGATGCTACCCTACTGAGTGCAAACACAGCTAGTTTATTCACTGATCAGATCCCAGCTATAGATCAGTTTTAGCCATGTTGGTAAATTTCAAAGTGATTCAAAAGTTATTTACATTTTGTTTTTGTTTTTATTAGTCTTGGAATTTATAATCACAGCAATCAGGCATATAAATATAGATAAAACAATAAATAAAAAGGATCTGCTCATTAAATGAGCCAACCTAAAGGATACCTTGTTTCAACTGCCTGTACATTAAAGGGGTTGTTCACCTTTGAGTTAACTTTTAGTATAATGTAGAGAGTGATATCCTGAGACAATTTGCAATTGGTTTTAATTTTTTATTGTTTGTGGTTTTATAGTTATTTAGCTTTTTATTCAGCAGCTCTCCAGTTTGCAGTGTCAGCAATTTGGTTTCTAGGGTACAAATTACCCTAGCAACCCTGCATTGATTTGAATAAGAGACTGGAATATGAATAGGAGATGGACTGAATAGAAAGATGAATAATAAAAAGTGGCAATAACAATACATTTGTAGCCTTACAGAGCATTTGTTTTTAGATAATGAAGACCAATTGAAAAGTTTCTTAGAATTGGCCCTTCTACAATATACTAAAAGTTAACTTAAAGGTGAACCACCCCTTTAAATGCTATCTACAAATTGCTCACATTTTAAAATAGGTCTTAACCATAGCCTATACTTGCAAGAATGTATTCTATTCAAAGCAGTAGTCAATATCTGTGAAGGAAGAGATGCATATATAAATCTATCTACAAAAAAATGAGATACTGTAAGCTCCAGGAATCATTCAAGCCTGAAGGAGCCAATGTGTTCATTCTTCTTACCTAATATGCTTCCCCTTGTCCATGGTTTTTCTTTACATCACCTCCTCTCTGAGCCTGAACCTTTTCAAGTACCAGCCATCTAAGCTGATTTAGATTATGGCCTTGCTTATAGAAGTGTCTAGAGACAGATGTGTCAGTAGCCACATTTGTTTTATAATTCTTTATATTGTTTCTATTTCTTTAATCCCCTCCTTTGCTGGTCTGATAGTTTGTCCTATATATGGCATGCATCATGAACATTGAACATAGGTCCAAAAAAAAAATTACTTCAGATTCGACAATCAATATTTCTGGCAACTCCAGGGCATGTCAATCGGAGTAGCGGTCGCTCCATTGTTCACTAATATTTGTGTCCATTATTTGGAACATAAGTTGTTCACAAAAGCTGTTCTTTCTGTGGTTCTGTCTTTTGTTTTCATTTTAGCTTTTAAAGCATTTAATTTCATGCTTCTAATTTCCAGTTTTAGGCTACATTTTCCTTCCATTGTAAACATATTCTAAAATAGTTCTTTTAGGTCTCCTTGTGTTGCCGCCTTTCTTTCCTTTTTCTTTCTGCCCCTAGGTTTCTGTCTGTTCAATTATATAATAACATTTGACTTAGGCGCACACAGTGAAATGCATTCAGGGAAATGGAAAACACTTGTGAGCACTTCAAATGTTTTTATGTTATCTCCGTAAAACATAATGAACCATAACTAAGATAGGCCTGTTTAAAAAATGGTGATTTAACCCAGATACTCACAAAAACTGCATTTGCATTTAGTCTGTGCTCATTGTGTGGGAGGACACTTTGCAGATAATATCATTCTTTTCTTGTAATTCTAAATGTACCCAAAGGTTTGAGGAAATTAAAAAGCAGAAAAAACAAGGCTATAAAATTTTGCTTTGAAGATTACTGTTATAAAATTAAAATAAAAATGCCAATTAGAACTTACTGTAAATGTTTCTTCTTGATGAGTTGGATTTTGTACTATATAGATTTAGCTGTTACTGGGGACCTGATATTTTCGTATGAAAAGGGAATCCAACCCATAGTCTTCATTATTTATTTTTCAAAATGTCCTTGTTTAATTACTGAGCTTCTTCAAAACATTTCCTGTTAAAAATACATGTATTAATAATAAATAATTTGACTACTATTGGGGAGAACTAGATAAGTCTTTTCTCTACTTTGGTCCATCCACCATCTCTCTCCCAAGTCTGTGTTTCATTACCTTTTTTGCCTCTTTCATTCCCTCTTTTTGTACAGTTATAGACCTATAAGTGTGGGGAATTGAAAAGTATGAGAGACAACATTAAGGCCAGGCCTGAAAGCATCCGTTCCTTCTATTTTATTATGATTGCCTGCGATAAGTGTCTGTTGGTATAACTAGAGGATTATGGTCAAAATTTGTGCCACCCACAAATGGGAAGTCTGAACATGGCTTCAGTTAGTAGAAGAAACCAGCAACAAAAAGAAATGTCATTTTTATTTTACAGACACTTGGTAATACTGGGTACAGTATGATAATAGTATTAATTTAATACATAGTCTGACAGATGATACCACCTCTCTCTGTGTTGCATGACCCGCAATCAGACAACTGTCTCAAGCACTATCCTATGTGCCATGATTCTCAGCTGTCTACTCATCATTATACATAATGGTTTCACTGCTTCCTGCAAAGGCTAATTTTGATATTGACTCTCCACATTTGCTACGTGTTATTAAAGTATAAATTATAAGTGAATAGTTCTGTGCTTGGCAAAAGCAACAAGACAATGCAGCTGGCTCGCTGTAACCTTTGTACCCTTTGTACCCTCTCGATAATCTGATAAGTTTCAGTTGTCGTGGCAACAATTTGATAACGTTCAGATGATGCGCAATTTTGTTACATTGTTTTTTCACTGACATTTTGATAAAATTAAGGGTATTCGGGTTTGGAGTTTGGTTGAAATTTTTTCCCATAAATTCGAGTTTTACTAAATATCCCCCTTAATGTCTAAAGATTTTTGTAAATGTATTTAATTTAGTTTGAATTTATTTGATGAAAGAATACGTTATATAGTAATAATTATTCCATACATTTTTTGGATTTGTCCAAATACAAAAATCCTCAACTTCAGATCAGACAGAATATTAGAAGCTTAATTTGCATTTCCTGATATAAGGACAACCAACAAAACACAGTTATTTCTGTCCACGCCTTTAAACTCATATTTAATTCACATAATGTTTTAGATTAATTTGCATTGTGTATGACGTAGTGCAATTTTGCCCCAATCTCATTCATATTTTCAGTATATAATATTGCTTCTATATATTTGCTTAAAATGAATAAAGATGGGCAAATGTGGTGGTGGTCAAAATTAAAATAATACACTAATTTGGCTCTGGGACAATAATTGGATTTATTCAGAACTTTGGTGTTCACCCAATAGCTTCCAGATTTTATGACCAGTATTTGACTGGCTTTTAAAGAAAAACCTTGGCAATTGATTAATGAAGAATTGTTTAGAGTTTCTGGTTTTCAAAGCACTTTTGAAATTTCCACACACTGGCCAATAATCTAAGAACTTGCTCAGGAAGACCACAAAGCATATAATATTGGCCTATCTAAAATTCAAGGTAGTACCTTTTTAGTGTAAGAAGAAAAAAAATGTTATCTCATTATAAAACATGTACAATTGCATGTCATCTGTTTAAATATCACTAAGATGATTTGTAAAGTCTGTCATCATTTGAGCCTAGAAGAAATATACTTGGTTGTGAGAAATGAGAACAAATTTTATCTCATAATAAAAAAGTCAAAATTATTTTCTGAAAGTGACAAGCTTGCTTGACTTAAACACTAGACACAAGCTGCACTTTCAAATGTGATGTGAATATTTATTTTTTGTAATAACATGTTCCCGTGATTTATTCACATTTTATTATATTTAAAATTTTGCGGGTCTGCAGTATTTATTAACATTCCTATTTCCTTTTTTCATGGATTTTTCATGGAGTTTTTAAAACAATTCTATATTTGTATGTATGTATGTATGTA
>CM044441.1:148581662-148591902 GCA_024363595.1 Xenopus borealis
TTGCCAAAGTGCATAACCTTGTATTTATCAACATTGAACCTCATTTTCCAGTTTGCTGGAAAAACTTTCTAAAATTTATTATTTCAGTGGCTTTCTAATAAATGTGTTTTCGACATTATTTTAACACCACCCCCCAAGACATGAAATATAACAAAATAACTGAACATTATTGGAGTGGTTTCTTCATGGTCAAAACGAAAAATAAATAAATGAAATAAAGATTATTTTGTTCAGTAGCTGAGAGCAGAAAACTCTACAATAGAATAATAAACACTTGCATCTTTTCTCACCAACTCGCTTAGGGTTGGAAATAAAATAGAAGTGCTAAAATATAAAATTGATTTTCTTTTTATTCCACCTCACCCTATTACTTTCAATGTTCCAATCACTTTTTGCTGTTAACATATTCTCACACAGCCCAGAAACAAATGAACCTTCTAATTTGACTTGAACTGTGTGAAGAATGATCTAAAAATATCCAGAGTGGTGAAATACACTGTTGTTTAATTTATAGGCAATTTAATTTGCGCCCTTTAAAGACTAATCTGTCTGTGGTCTCTGGAATGCAAATTTGTTGTGAATATTTAGGGTAATATTAAGGTATTATTGTAAAAGTAATGTTAATAAGAGGGTTATGGTCAGTTGTACATTTTGAAAGCCTGGCAAGTCATTGACAGTAGAGTTGTAAATGTTTTATATATATATATATATATATATATATATATATAATTATTAATAATAATACTAATATATAGATCACCCTCTTCCTAGGGTTCTGGTTCTTTTCAGCAAGAAGACAATATATCTACACTAATACGTGTATATTAAAGAGATTATATTGTATAATAAAACAATAGATTGTAACACATAAATGATTACACTTAGACTAAAACAATAAATACAATATTTACACTTACAAACATGATACATTATCATTACCAAAAGTGCATGAGAATAGAGGTCAGCTTCTTCATGGCTTCCCTCTGGTCTGCAGTCCACACATGCTTACTCATACATACATTAGTACACTTACTCTGCTTGTGAACCTCACCTTGCCCTCTGTCCGAGCAGGGTCATTTATTCTGTATGTACCATTCACCTTGCCCTGAATACATCTCTAGTTAGCCATTTTTTATATACCATCTGTCTAGGTAGCTTCATCCTCAGTTACATATTTTATATACAGTATGCATAGCTGATTTGGGTTATAAAATAACAATTGTCCCCTAAATTGTACTTTGCTCACTTAACTTGTGGTCGGAATGGCCATAATGTTTTCCTCATTAAGTTAAAGGAAAGCTATACCCCCAGAGACAATACTTAATCAACAGATGGTTTATATCATATTAAGTGGCCTATTAAAGAATCTTATCTCTCAAACTGTAAAATAAATATCAGTAAACTTTACCCTTTTATATTTTAACCTTGAGGAATAAAGGACAGAACTTTGTCCAGTAACTGGCTCATGTGACTTGGTTTGTTTGTTTGCACCGTGAATCATATGGTCATAGAGGGAGGCCCTTAGTACTTACAATAGAACTTTATATTTAGGATTACCCAATGGAACATACTATTAAATTTAAATATTGTTATGAAAATGTTTTATTTAGATGAAGTAGGGTTCTATATGATGTACTACATTGTTCGGGGCTATAGTTTTCTTTTGTAACCCTTTTTATGCAAGACACAACTTCATTCACTTTAGGAGCTACTGATTGATACTGCCTAGAGTTATAGAGTCTGTTATCCAAAAACCCCTCAAATCCTTTTAATTAAATTTACCCCCAACACACTCCCTTTTATTGTATAACTAATGTTAATGGTATGTCTACCCAAGTGCATAACCTTGCACCTATGAATATTGAACCTCATTTTCCACTTTGCCCAGTTCCAATTTAGTAAAATCCCTCTGCAAAGTGGCAGCATCCTACATGGAACTTATAGGTTTGCGTAATTTTGTATCATGAGTAAAAATAGAGACATATACAGGATCTCTAAAGAGGAAGGAGTAAGTCCTTCAGGCATGGTGCTGTTTCAAAATGAACAAAGAAAGGGTAGCAGAAGGTCAGGAAAAGGGCAGATTTTGAGGGGCGAAGAAACAGTGACTCGCAGAAGCAGGATAGAGCTGAGCATTGAGACCAGGACTGAAACAGGAAGGAGCAGGTCGAGAACTGGTGACAGGACAGATTCTGAACAGAGTGAGCATGGAAACCAGGACTGGAACAGGAGGGCATAAGAACCAGGATGGAGCTTGCATAGAGGTAGGAAATGGCAGGAGTAGGGTATGTAGGGATAAAGTCGTGGACTGACAGAAGCAGCACAGGGCTGGAAACAGGGAGCAAGAGGGGTGAGAGCACAGGAGTAAGAGCGAGGGATTAGGCCACAGTTCTACAAAAGTAGTTAATGCTCAGGCAGGGGCAGGCCTTGTGGTTCCTGGCTTGAATCCCGGCAAAGCCTTACAAGACAATACTTACAATGCCCACCTCAAGATCATTAATAAAAGAACCTAGACCATCTCCTCACCTTGGGGGAAATTCACAAAAGCGTGAAGCGTCTAACGCTAGCGCTAATTCGACAGCGTGACGTCAAATTGTAACTTCGCAAATTTACTAACACCGACTCTGGTGAATTTTCGCTAGCGAAGGAGATAGACTTGCGCAACTTTGCACCCTTACGCCAGGTGAAGTTGCGCACTGACGAAGGATCGTAATTTACGCAAATTCACTAAGATGACCATTTTGCGGAACGTTACCACTTACGCTAGACGTTACTTCGCCAGGTCAGACCTGGCGATGTTCAATACAATAGATAGGAGCTTGAAAAGTCCCAAAAAAACACTGGCATGTTTTACCTTTCTAGGATAATTTTTTTTTGATGGGTTACCCTCCTTCCCCCACACTTCCTAACATATGGCAACACAACTATATAGGGGGCACATGTAGGGCAATAGGACAACTTTATTTTTTTTATTAAAGGTTTTCTGGGCTTGTGTAGTGGAATGTAGTGGCTGTAACATATACTTCTATTATACTTCGCGCCGTATGCAAATTAGGCATTGCTATAGTAAATGCGCTTTGCGTGGCAAAGTAAAGGTAGCGCTACTTTGCTAACGTTCGCCGCCCTGAGCGAAAATTCGCATCTTAGTGAATTTGCGTAGCGCTGGCGAAAATTCACCTGGTGAAGTGCAGCGAACGTTAGCGAAGCCAACGCTAGCGAATTTTTGCCGCTTAGTGAATTTCCCCCCTTATGTTTACTTTTTCTGCATGTCCAGTAATGCTCACAGTCTAGGCAGGATAGCTTTATGTTTTTTCTCATTCATCATAGATCAGTAACCTTGCACTCTGTCCTCGGGTACATCCTTGTTTTCTGCATTCACATCATGAATTGTAAATATGCAAGCAGTGCCCAGGCATTATAAGTCATATAAAGCAATAATGAATAAAGCTTACTTTTGCAGGAACTAGACACATGCTTGATCAGTTCATGAGGGTAATTTTTGTTTTGAGAAATAATTCTGCTTTAATTACAGGCATCAGAACAGGAATTCAATAAATAGGGCAATGGTGGAAAAAGTCAACATAAAACATAGCATAACTTAAATGTACATGTATATCAATATACAGATATAAATCACTCATCATGACTTAATTTACATAAATCTTCTAGTTCTAGGAACAATGTGCAGCTGTGGTCAGCATAGATCAGCATAGATTTTAAAGGAGAATTCAACCTGTAAGGGGAATAAACTCTCCCCCCTCCCTTGTGAAAATGCCCCTAACTTGTTACTATGAACCTTTACTGACTGGCGTTTTCAGGCGCATGCGCAGTAGGAGGAATCTGCTGGTGCGGAGCTTCAATGTAAATTCTTGCGTTTCTTCATAACTTCCATAACATGTTTGCTCATTTGGGCTCTATTTCAGTAATGTTGCATTAGTGTACTAGATACCAAAAGTTCTCCCAGTGACTATGGCTGCTATGGGAACCCTAGAGCTTCTGCCACCATGGACCCCGTCCCCTTTAATTTAATTAAAAATTGTGTAAAATTTTCTTTTTTGCATAAAAAGTTTCCAACCACGCATTCTCATATATTTTCAACTGAATTCAATGGGGTTTGGAATTTTTTGACCATGAAAAAATTGCAGGGGCTTTGCCAAGGTTTTAATAGATTAAGATGATTATAAAATGAACTCTCCAGGGATAGGCTTTGGGATGTAGTTTTATCTTGACTCACAATCAAATAATAGAAAATATAAAATTTCTATTCTTCAGTTATTCGTTCAGCAATACTTTAAGCTCTTGGATAAAGGCCATAGATAAAGAGGAAAATGCCTAGTTCCTTTGGAAACGTAAAAATATTTGTAAGCCTACAGTGCAGTCTAATAATGCAGTCATTCAACTGTCTATATATTCCTAGGGAACATAGAAACTTGAACCCAGATTAAAGGACACCTGCCATAGTAAAACAGTTTCCCCAGCTGGAGATGCTTGGCCTATAGACAAATATGTGACACTGTTTTGTCACATACGTTCATATAATAAACAAGCTGGGACACTCTGGTTATTTACATTCTTAGAGTCCCAACATGGCCTCTCAAAGTAGGAGCTCCTTCCTTGCACAAGCAGTACAGCACTCACTAGGAGTGTTTTCTGGCACAAATAGTATTGTTCCCCCAACCGTAGTGCAGTCACAATTAGCCTACTACTCCTGTGGGGAAAACAATTGACTTATACACAACCAGGTCTTAGATTGTGGATTTTGAACTCAGGCTTTTTGCTACATCGGGAGTTTTGCCCCAAAAAGCCCAACCAGAGTTTAGTAAATAACCCCCTGTGTGTATGTATTTATTAGACCCATTCTGTTCCCAATAGTTGGACGCTAACATATTTAGGGATCACACTGTCAGGAACTACCTCAGGTTATGCATGTTGCTAGGTAAAATAGAAGCAGAAGCCATATGACGTGCAACAATGGGATTTAATGAGAATAAACAAAAACAATGCAGAATAAACTGAACTGAAGGTAACAAGTCGGTACAACCTGTAGTTAGGAATGTGAGCAGAAGTAAGTCCGTAAGCTGGTGAGATATCTCTCATAGTTTGGGATGGGCCAAGCTCAGAGGCAGGCGGAGTACAATCACAGAGAATGTCCACGAAACAGGCCGAATCAAATCCAGAGGTCAATAATCTTTAGCAAGGGTTTCGGAGCAAGTGTACAGAAGCAAGGTTTCAGAGGTAAGGCTGGAAGAGGAACAGAGGTCAAAATCACCAACATGAACTTAATGATCCAGCCTTGAACTCCATCCCATCTATACCAATTATACTAAATTACATTGAAGGGTTAAGAAACTGCGTATTCTAATGAACCTAATACAATGTGCACCTAATAAAACATGTTGAGGTTTATTATCATCAATATTTGTTATGTTTCTTGCTTAAGTCTGCATTCTTGCTAATAGAAAGGGTATGTCATATTATATTTTATTATAGTGTTGTATAATTATATTGCAATAGTCTGTCTGCTATTGTCATTTGATAGCTTATCCCATCAGTGTTATTCTTCCTTCATTCCTGTTCTCCAGTGAAAGAAAATATACCTTTTCCCTCTGATATTTTATTTTAACACTGTGCCATTACAATGAGACAATAGATCAAAATAATCTAAGACAATTTTATAAACCATTAAAAAATGTGATTATGCCACTTTGTGTTTTGTTATTATTGCTTACTATTTTACACTCATCATTACCCATCACATCTCCCATTAATTCATTATATCTGCACCAGAATGGGGGACCCAATGTCTTTCCCCATGTCCTGGCTACACAATTAAATGGTTAAGAGAACTGGGGGAATGTGTGGGGAGCAGTGACATGTAGGAAGTGCTGAATGGAAAGTGAAAGTAATTATCTGCCCCTACTCTATGCACAAGGCATAGAGGAGTGGCAGACAATATTTGATTGACAGCTGAGATTTTTAAATTAGCTTAAAACAGCTATGAATGCTTTAATAAAAATTTGAAATTGGATTTCATGTTTAATTTGAAAAGGACTTTTATTATACAGATTTTTGTGTCTGGGTGACGGGTCCACTTTAAATTCTCTTCTTCACAATTTTTGAATTCATCTCACACTTGGCTTTTCTTAGCACATACTGTACCTCTCATTGTTGCCTCTAGGGATGTTTAACCTATTAAAAGACCTTCTTTTCTAAACCCCCATATATTCCTTATAAAGTTAACCTTGCTGAAAAAAAATGACAGGAACGTGCCAAAATTAATACATGGATGGATGAGGCAAAGGGAAAATCTCATTAATTGAGTATCTGTAGAAATAAGTCAAATCAACTGCAATTGCTGTGTTTATTTCTTGAAGACATTTTCCCAGTTATCGAATGACTGGTGAAACATCTTCAAGAAAATACACAGCACGTCCAGTTGATTTAACTTATTTCTACAGATACTATACCATGACCTGAGTGAATGAGAATCTTCACAACCTCATTATTTTAGATATTCGTATGATCTGGATTCTGTTACACTGGCAAGTTAAAAATGTTTCTATATAAACAAAATTTCAGCCTTGCGCTTAATGAGGATTCATGGAGCATATAAAGTAACTGTGTAATGTTTGTTGAGGGTCATTTATCCATAGCAACCAATAAGATATTTGCTTTGGGTACTTTAAATGCAGTAGGCAAATAAAAGATACTTTTAGGTTGTTATGTGTTACTCTGAGTGTGTTATAACAATCCTGTGCATTGTTTGTGCCCTCCATCACCAACAATATCATCTTGATATGGTATTTAACATTTTTTGTTCTAGACATCATGACCATCACCTGACAGTTACACATCTTTATTGTCTACTGCCACCTATGCTGATAATCACTTTGATAATCCTCCATTAGTGGCAATCTGACTTCCTGTTTATTGTAATTTAAAATGTGACCATTTTTTGTAACCAAGCTGGTTACACGTGTTTTATGTTCCCCATTAAAACTAAAGGTCGTCACAACTAATCTGTACTCATGCCCTATATTTCATTTCATAAGATTTCCGAATTTTTAGTTACAGTGTAAAAAAAAAAATACTATTTAAAGATTCCTTTTGATCCTTAATGAAATCCATCGCTATGGAAACCTTAGTCAGTCAACGCCTTCTACTCAATCAGAGATTTAAATGTAGCAGTATTATTTCTGCAGGAAACTAAATGAGCAATTATTGCATTCACAATGACATCAAAGATGTGCAGATAGAGTATGATGCATAAATAATTTGTGAATCTCACATAAACCTTTTTGAGATCATTTGGAGGCAAAGAAATGTTACATGAAGGTTTGTGAAGGTTGGTTTGCATGTTCTTTAACATAACTTCATGAACTGAAGAAATTCATTGTAATTCATAGAAATCGAGCCTCTCATTTAGCTTTACCAAATAGTTTGCATTTTGTGAATGAGCAACCCTGTAAAGAGAAAATACTGGTGGTCATGTGGTCATGCTATCATCTCACCTCCACTTAAATTAATATTTGTTTTCCTATTTATATTAATTTATTCATGAGCTATGGCCAAATTCCACAATTCCTAACTTCCCCATCTATCAATATGAGGCCAGATCTCTGTTTTTTCAAGAATTGTATTTCTAAAACCCTAAAAATTTGGGATTTATTACATGTAAAAAACACAAAAACAATGGAGTACTTAACAGCTCTATTACATGACAACTCAATGTCCTTTATGGAGGACTGGTACCTTTGGGATTCATATCACAACCAAATTCAATGGTAAACCATGGATTATCATGAAGGGTATGTGGTGTCACTCTGACAACGTAGCGCCAGTGCATCTTATACACCCAATTATTGGGAAAAGGAGTAGTTTACATACATATATTAATCTTCATAACTTTACACATCGCAAGCTATAACTATTGTAACTGGAAATGGGATGCTCCCCCCCCCCTCAGAGATACCCACTTATAGAAATGTAACGGATGCACAGAGTACCTTTTGTTATTTGTCATAGATTGTAACACCAGGGTTTATCTTTGTATGTTTTTCATTATTTCCTTGATACATGTTCCTTCATACGCTGTCATGTATTGTGATTTAAAACCAATAAAAAAACATGGTTTAAAAAAAAAAAACTCTAATACAAAGGCAGTCGAGGTCCCATAGAAGTCAGTGAGAGCTGTGTAGATCGTATTGGATCTTTTTTTTAGACATTCAGAGGAGTCTTTAGTCCAACTTTAGTTGTTTTAGAGGTTTTAGAAACCACAACTAAACTCACTTTTTCTAAAACCCAGAATGTCATGAAATGTATTAAAAGATTCAAATAATAAATTATGAATGGAAAAAAAATGCTGAAAGATCTGAAAAAAAAAACCCAAATACCTCTAAAGCTTCTAAAGCTTTCATAGTGAAAAAAAATCCAACAACCTCTTAAAGTCCAAATTGATTAAAAATGGACCAATAGGATCAGAACAGCTATTATTGACTTCTATAGGAGCTCGAAAACTTTTACCTGGCAAAGTTTTGTATTAGAGGTTTTCATGGTTTTTACACTTCTCAAAATCTTGAAGTTGTTGACATTTGATGATGAACTATCATCTTTATTAACATCACCAGAAAAATCTTTCAAGTAAAGTAATAAAGATATATTCTGTAAAGGTATGGAAAGAGACAATAATGAATATACAATGGTTTTAATAAAAGGTTGAACATTAGAAAATACAAGGACCAATGTAATGAGTTGCAAGTAAATATGTATTACAGCATAGATCAAATATAGTGTATGATCTTAGGAATCAGCACAATGATACTTTAATAATTATGCCATACATTACACCATGGGCAAGATCTAAAGGGTTAAATATATGATTGATCAATTGTCTCATCAGACACATATGGACGGAGTACTTGGCATTCCCAACAGAAGCATTAACACTGTTTTTCTAATATTGTTTTATTGAACTTTTATAAAGAATAACTTTTTTCAGTTCATGTACTGTGTTCCTGGTTTGATGCACTGATCACATTGATGTGTAGTTGTACAGACAGTTCACTGATCTGAATGTGTTATTGTTTGCCAGCTGGAAATGAAAATAGCCCATAGGATTAAATTCATCTGCATCATTCCGCTTATGGCGTTCAGCAAAGTCAGCAGCAGTTAAAAATAGATGGTTCTTCCTGGTTATTTCAAATATAAACAAATCCTTTATGTTCTAGGAGTTAATGGTTCATGAAGTGTTGATTATCATAAGTGTTGAGTATATTTGCTTAAAATTATAGGGTGAATTGATGAAAGAACTGGGAATCCAGAAGTGTTCCCAGCAGATTGATCTTTTCTTTAACATTTTTCAAAAATACTCAAAGTTGACAGAGATGTTAACTCACCAGATTGTGTTCAACTGCTTTGAGCATGGAGCAGAATTTAGCAGTCATGCTCTGGGAGAATTTATATTAATAATATGGCAGCATACTGCTAAAGGTCCATAAAACCATTTTAAGAAACAAGGAGCACAAATTAAAAATTGTTTCCATAAGATGTTTCCATCCCATGATGGGGCAGATGAAGAGAGAGAAAAAATGAAGTGATTGGGGAAGAAGATATACAAAAAAAATGCAATGCAGGGTATATGTACATTATACTGTCATGATGTTTGTGATGCAGCTTTTAATAAGATATTACAGCAGGTGCATTGCAAAAAAATATTTTTTACCAATTTTTTTGAAGCTCTTAGACCACAATCTCAGTTCTTAATCATTATGCATGACCCTGTGCAAAATCCTTTCCGTCAGCTTTTACCTCCTTTTATATTCTTATCCCCAGGTCCAATTTGAAATAGATTCTCCTTGAGCAAAATTTTACCTACCACTAGGTGGCAATCAGAAGCAATTTTAGTACAAGTATGGGACCAGTTAACCAGAATGCTTGGGATCTGGGGTTTTCCAGATAATGGATCTTTCTTTAATTTGGATCTTCTGTAGTAGTCTTATTTCTCAGACCTGCTTCTGCCTTCAGAAGCAGGGTAAGGGTAAGAGGGTATGCCTGGGATGTAACAACCAATTGTGTCTCACTATATGTAATACATTTGGGGCGTTTTGCCTCTAAATGTACTTATTGTATTTGGGAAATCCTTTACCTCTCACTGTATAATGTATTATGATTTGATTATATTGTTTTTGGTAGTCAACATACTAGTATTTACATGTATATATATATATATATATATATATATATA
>CM044441.1:148607175-148622986 GCA_024363595.1 Xenopus borealis
GCATAAATGCGCTTTGCCTGGCGAACTAACGGTAGCACTACTTCACTTACATTTGCCGACCTTAGCGTAACTTTGCACTTTAGTGAATTTACGTAGTGCTGGCGAAGTGCGCCGAACGTTAGCGAAGGCAACGCTAGCGAATTTTTGCCACTTAGTGAATTTCCCCCAATGAATTTCAAATTTTTGCCTGATTGGCTCTTTCTTAAAAACAATATTAATAACAATACAGTACCTTGTACTTGTTAACTAAGCTGCATATACAGTATCCATGCTGATGTCAAAACAATCCTACTGGCTTAATGTTAAAATGTTTTCAGTAGTCTCAAAGTAAAGGTTGTTTATACTTCCAAACCCCCTTCAGGTTCAGGCTTTGAAGACCCCCTTAAGCTCATAAAAATATATGCATATATATATATATATATATATATATATATATATATATATATATATATATATATATATATTGGTGTTTCAATTAATATTGGTGTTTCTATAATTTCACCATAGTAGCATGGATATCTAGCAAATAAATTTGCACCCAAAATCTCAATATAATTGTCATTCAACCTGGCCTTTAATATGTATCTAGAAGAGCAAATAATTCTACCCTAGCCTCAACTTTGCAAATGCTCAGAACAGTTGTAAAATTAAATTAAAAAAAACCTATTTGCATAGCAACTTGCTTTGATGATTCTACTTTGTGTAGAATAAGGAAAATAAAGATCTATGGGTTGATATGCTGTAAGTTACTGCATTTGTGCAAATTTGGGAGTAAATGACTCTTAAAATGTCTCATAATCTTTACAGAAAAGTTATTGAAGAAATGTTTTTGTAGAAGGATACTATTTGCAAGAATTTTGTAGGTCCTCCATGTGTGTAGTTGAGTTGGGGGGACTCTGGTTTCTTCCCCCGATCCAAGTGCAAACAAGCGAGATAATTGGCTCCAAATGAAGTTGACCCTGGTGTTTGTGTTATAGGAACTTTATAGGGATTGGACTTGAATTGTTTCTAGGCTTGTCCTCCTGAATTACATATAGAATGTTAGGGGCCCATTTATTAAAACCTCAATTTTTTCTGGTTGTTTTTTAATAGGAAATTTATTAGCGGATGAATTCAATAATTACAATTTTAAAATATTATTTCCTTTTTCTCTGTTATAATAATGCAGTACATTGTACTTGATCCCAACTAAGATATAATTAAACCTTATTACACAAGCCTATTGTGTTTCTGGTTAAGGTTTTGAAAAACTCAGATTTTTAGAGATTTATCATACCTTAAGCTGCTAAACATTGGAATCTGAAAATATTCCAGGATCTGCTCTGGATAATACAATAAAGTCAATTTTTCTCAGCGACAATTTGGTAAAGTCAGATTTTGGGAGCAGTGAATTTGTTGCTATGTTTTTTCACTCTGACTCTCTTACCAGGTAAATGTATCACAGACTAAAAATATCTATGCAACAAAAAGAAAATAAAAGTCTACAAATCTTTAAAATACAAATCCAAGTGTGTGAGTGTGTCTCTGAAACACCTTAGGGTGGTTGCATCCTTTATTAAAGCACAAAAAAAAAATCTGACTGCGAAGGCTCATAAATTGACCAAGATTTATTTTGTTTACTTGATAAATGAAATTATTTCTTTCCTGAGTTTCTGAGCAGCACATAATGTTTGTCTGTCTCCATAGGCATGAATAATTTATCTGTATAATAGCACCGCTATTTTTTAACCACTTTTCTAATGTCATATAATAGATAAACTGACAGTAAGTGTTTTCGATATAAATTACTTGTGATGCAACTATATAGTCTCCTGTCGGAGCCCCTATTATTCTTTGATTAAACCTTTTAATATGAAAAGACCACAAATACGCATAAGTAATAAATCTGCACTGGAAAACTATTGAGTGGGTGCTTCAAAGCAGAGATGTGCAAGATCAAAGAGGCATTAGCAATGCATAGCAGGTAAATGCACTTGTACGAATGGGAGATAAGGGCAAACATGTTGGGCTCTTTATCGAAACCACACAAGGGGTAGACCACTGACCTCGTCTTGTATGTTGAAGGGGATTATAATCCAGCACGGGTAAATAACAGAGTGGGGGCAAGTATAATACCAATAATGTTTTTATAGTGATCATGTTAAAAGAAATCACAAGAGGGAGCACTTAGAGTGGCAAATTCACTAAAGTGAAACGGCTAACGCTAGCATTAATTTGCCAGTGTGACGTCATTTCGCAACTTCGCCAATGTACTAACAGTGTCCCTGGTGAAAATTCTCTAATGAAGTAGATAGACTAGAGCAACTTCGCACCCTTACGCCAGACGAAGTTGCGCACTGACGAAAGATGACCAAAGATGACCATTTTACTGAATGTTACCTATTGCACTAGACTTTACTTTGCCAGGTCAGACCTGGCAAAGTTCAATACAATAGATAGGAGTACTTAAAAAAAACTTGAAAGTCCCAAAAAAATGCTAGCGTCTTTTACTTTTTTTAGGGTGATAGTCTGAAAAATAGCATAATTTTCCTACATTTCCTAACATATGGCAACTCAACTATACAGGGGACACATATTTAGGGCAATAGGACAACTTTATTTATTACAGGTTTTTTCTGATCGAGGTTTTTAAAGGGAAAACAAACATTTCGTGGAAAAAAAATAGAATTTTTAGAGATGTAGCATACCCCAAAGCTGCTTAAAATCCAAATCCTAAAATGCGCCATCTCAAACCTGTTGAGGACATGTAGAAGTTAATGGCAGATGTCCCTGAAGTTGTTCTTGACATTGTGATCTGAGCTGGATAATCCAAAAAAATTGGGATTTTCATTAGATAATCCAAAAAAAGTCATGTTTTTGCCATGAAAATTCTATAAAACCAAGTTTTTGGAGAGTCAGTAGTATGATACAAATTGACGCTTGATTTTGTAGTGAAATGTCCGCTTTTACAAGTTTTTTTTTTTTTTTTTTAAATATGCAAGGAGTTAACGGTTAGTATCACGTAGAAAGTGATATTCTGAGATAATTTACACTTTTTTTATTTGTGGTTTGAGTTATTTAGCTTTTTTTTTCAGCAGTTGCATTGCAGTTTCAGCAATCTGGTGGCTAGGGTCCAAATTACACAAGCAACCATGCACCGATTAAAATGAGAAACTGGAATATGAATAGGAGAGGCCTGAATAGAAAGATGAGTAATAAAAAGTAGCAATAACAATACATTTGCAGCCTTACAGAGAATTTATTTTTAGATTGGGTCAGTGACCCTTATTTGAAAGCTTAGAAATAGTTGAGAGACAATTATCTAATTCCCAGTCTAATTAGAAAACAGGAGAGAATCTGACTTCAGTCTAATTGATTAGATAGAAAAGAAATCTCCCCTTAAAACTATAATGCTAATATAATAAAACAATTGACTAGTATCTTGAAATCACTTCTTCGTTAGAGAGATGGTTACTATAAAGTGCTTGTACCGGATAAATTGACAGCCTTACAAATTAAATAAGGATTTGCTTATTATTAGTTATAAGAAAAGTGCCAAGTGCTAAGAACTATTCAATATTAATTCATGATTATATATCAATTAATTATAGACCAATCACTATATAATACTTAAATTTATTTCAATGTGCGGTCTTGTTCAAAATTTCATAAGTGAAATAAACTTCAGTGTTATCTTTTAAAACATTGGTGACTTCCGTGATTATTGCTATTAATTTCCTACCATCAATTCATACAAAACGTGGATTACAGCATACCCGAATAAGGAAAATTATAGAAGGGTGGAGAAGTCCCGTAAGAACTATCTGTTGATTTGCTATCTTTGGGACCCCACAAGGCAGAGGAAGACTGCTGCACCAGGACTGTGGTCTCAATTGTTAACAGTCACTTTCATTGGTTAAGAGCTATACTAAAAAAACACAAATCCCCATGCGCATGGAAAAGAAACCAGATTGAGATAAAATGTTAAGAGGTTGAAAGCCAGGTAAATTGTGTGGTAGATAAAAAGATTGGTATTTAAAATTCCCCCAAGGAAAAAATTGTCTAAAAAGTATGCACTATCAATTAAAAAAGAGCTCTCTTGCCGACCTGCATTTCGCTATTGCTTTGTGCGCTGAAACTCGGACGCCGTTTATAAATAGACTCTTACTGAAGAGTCATCGGAACAGCGTGGTCATCCGTTCAGCGTAGTGACGTACTTGCTACATTGTATCTTCTACGAGCTGTCTTCATTCGCTACATCTCGCTATAACTTTCAACTCCCGCGTGATTTGAACTGATATTGTGGCGACTTCATTTGTAGCGATTCTCATTGTTGTATAATCTGTATGACAGTTGCAATTATATTGACACTTAGTTGACAGCATTACATTCCTAAGTAGCGTGTATGGATCTTACTAAGTTAGAAAAGAACTACCTATTGATTGTTACTATTTATTTGTATATTATTTATTTACTTCGATAAGTTTGAACTCTCTGAGATGAAATATAATTTTTGAGTGGTATATAGAGTATTCTTGTTCTTTATTATATTATTTTAATCCTTAAGATTCTCTAAAGTATGCGTTGACCTAATTATATATATTATGTATAATGCTTAATCATAAGACATAACATTTATATTACTTGATCATAAAATATAACATTTATTAATTTTATTATTAAAATCTCATGGGGAATAATATGTTGCAATATTATTATATACATCTTTGGGTTCATAAAAAATGTGTGAATAAATTGTTTTCATTTATCCCATAGGGGGAAACAGTGTTCATTTTATAAATCCAATAGCTTTCTCTTTTCAATAATGCCAATTCCAAATTACCTTTCCTGATTCCCAAATTAATTTTTTCTAATGCCCACACTCTCAACTTGGAAGGATCCATTGCATGGCTTTTTTTGTAATGTCGTGCCACTGTGGATAGAGATTGTTGCAGTTGTTATCAGCAGTTCTAATGGAACTTCAATGTTGTTGTATTCTAGTTTTTAATTTTTGTGTTGTCATCCCAATATACCGTTTTGGACAGGGACATTCAATACAATAAATGACCCCCTGACTTTTACAGTTGATGTAATCATTGATTTTATGCTCAATCCCAAATCTATCTGTGAATGTATGGATATTAATTATTTTATCACAAATATTGCACTCCCCACATTGAAAGCATCCTCTGTTTCTAACTAGTTTTTTCTGGGGCTGAAAATTACTTCTAGATTGTAAGTCCTTTAAATTCAGACTTCTTCTGTAACACATAGAAACTCTATCTTGAAGGACTGATTTCAAAGTATTATCTTCCAAAATGACCGGCCAGTGTTTATTCATTATATCCTGTAATGATTGACTGGCCAGTCTATAATTATTATTAAATGTTAATAATAATAAAATGTTTTTTCTCTCCAAATTGTTTCGAGAAATAAGTTAAATTCGTGGAAAGGAGTTAGATCAATTTTGTTTTCAGAAAAGCATGAGCCCGAAAGATCAACTCAGCTCCAATTTACTTCTATAGGACCTTGACGACTTTTACCTGACAAAGTTTTGTATTATTTGATTTCATGGTTTTTACACTTCATGAATCCCAATTTTTTTTTATATATTTAAAAAAAACTATTTTCTAGAGATTCATTGAAAAAACTGAAATCCAATTGTTAGTAAATGACCCATTTAAGGTATGAAGATCCATTATCTGGGGAAACCCCAAGTCTCAAGCATTCTGGATAACAGGTCCCATACCTGTAATATGCTATAAGTTATATTCAGGTTGTACTGATGTGATTTGTGAATAGTAATGAGTAATTTTATTAACCATTCATGGATTCTTGTTGAAATTCCACATTTCAGAATTGAAATTTTTTTTGTGAAATCACAACAAAAATTTGCCCAGAAAATGCAAGAAAAGACTCCCATCCACATCAATGCATTTGGAGAGAGAAAATTTTTGACAAAGCAAAGCAATACAGATTTGCTCATCACTATTTCTGAATGTTAAATTATACTGCTTTTAGTATCTGCAGCTCTCTTTTTTGTGTTTATATTAAAGATTTCAGTGCCCAAAAATTACTTAAGTAAACTGACATGGAATGGAATTAGGGTTAGGGTTAGGGATCTCCCTGAGGATCTATGGATTCAAACTGAACACAATGATCTCTTAAAATATGTGATCAATTGTGTACCCACTTTTTAAAAGCTTTCATGGCACTCATAGCTTTAGAGATAGTTACATTTTAATTGTGGTTTCAAACAGCTCTAAACAACTAAAATTGAACCTTTAATAAATGAGCCTATATATGATTGAGATGCACCTACTTTGAGTTTCTTCTTAAATAAGTTATGATCTAAAAAAAACAAAACAGTTTTTAATGATGCCCCTAGGAGTGATATTTATATCTCAGTATTTGTATATTAAAGTTCGAGTTTTGAAATCCAATTATTTGAGATTTGTTTCAAATAAAACTTTTATATTATTAATATTATACATTTTAATTGACATCACTTCTAAAACCTGCTGAGAATATATATAGAAGTTAATGGGATGTGTATCTTCAGCCCAACTTTATTGGCTCTCTGAAATTGACACAACTCTACATGGCCAATTTACTAAAATTTGGATTTCTATTTTTTTTCTCCAAAGATTTGTTTTTTTCTTAAAAACTCTAAAAGTTTTAGATTTATTAAGTGAAAAACTGTAATAATATTTGAGCCAATTAAAAGCTGTTGAGGTCCCATAGAAATCAGTGGAAGTTGCACTGATCCTATTGGACCATTTTTAATCAAATCAGACCTTTAGAGGTTTTATGTTTTTTTTTTTCTATAGTAATTGTCTGTAAAACTCACACTTTTCCAGATGTTCATATTTTGTTGTGCATCTTTCAGTGTTTTTTTTACCATTCATACTATTTATAGTTGGATCTTTTAATAGCTTTCATGGCACTCAAAGCTTTAGAGATAGTTAAAGTTTAACTGTAGTTTCAAAAAGTACATATGGTTGTGATGCACCCATTTTGAGTTTATTCTTAAATAAGCTGTGATTTAAAAAAAAAAAAAAAACCTGTTATTGGGGAAAAAGTTTAATTGCTTTGCATTAATTTGATGTATACATTTGAGCATCTGAAAAATAGATGAAGAATATACAGTCTTGCTAAGCCTGATGTTTAGTGTGATCTATGTTTCTGGTTCAAATATTTAACCCACATATTGTTACCAGCTTGATAGATGGCAAGGAAAGCCTTATTGCTTCACACTGGTAATCTTAATTATTTAATATTTCAGAAATTGTTAAATTGAGCAATTTACAAACCATTTAATGTTAAAGGAATGTGAAATCAGTTCTGATAAATGGATAGTTAGGGCAGTTGAAATACTGTGTATTGCTGCATGCCTCATACAGCAGTTTTCATTAGCATAAGAATAACACTAATATATAACCTTTTGTTCAATGATAAAAATTGTCGTAATTAGTATGACAATCGTGCAAAGCTATGAATTTATGTAAGGTTACAATAAGGGCACACTGCTGTATAGAAAGACACAGTGGGAAACATTTAAAGTTGGTTGTCTGATCAAATACAAACTACAAAGATAAGCAACAGGGTAAAAAAATAATTAAAAATAAGTGCGTCTAAAGCATTTAAACCATAGGGAAGGTTGAAGGGTCACGTTTCAACTGTCTTCATTTTATTAATTTTTAAAGCTTTCCACCAGACAGATCAAGGCTGCCCAGTATTTTCATGAACCAGGAAATTAGAAATGCTACATCTTACTGTAATATATTCACCTTCTTCATTCAAGGGCAAGGTTAGCAAAATTTTTCTATAAGAAATCTGCAACCAACCAACCAATACACAGTATATTATTGTGCATTGTATTCTTTTAAAATTTTGAAATGTATACACTTTACAAACCCCCAGTAGAAGGATGGGTTCAATAAATGACATTTATATATTTCAACTGCCTTAGATCCAAATCTCTACAAATTTGAGTTTTACACTGAGGCAACAAAAAAACCTGAATTTCATAAAAGGAAATTTTAGCACCTTAAGGGCTGCCATTCAGAGCATAGATCATGTTTTCTGCTAAAATCACAGAACGATAATGATTTGTCATTTAAAATCATATTATAATGTTACTGTTTTCAATTTATTCCCTTAAGAAGTAAATATAAAAGCACCCTATGTAACTTAATATAGAACTTAATAGGAATGAAGAGAAAGGCATTGAAAAATCTTTGAAAAAAATTTTAAACAAAATTGAAAAAAGTCTATTGGGACAGAATCTGCATTTAATGAATCTAAACACTATAATAAATGTTGTAAAACTGCAATCTGGAAGGCAAAGATTGGAAATGAGGAATGCAGTGTGGCTGAGGCTAAAACTAACCCCAAAAAGTTTTTTAAGTATATTGATAGTAAAAAGATGCTGGTTGACAGTGTGGCTTCTTTAAAGAATGTTACCAGAACGGTTCTCCATTCCCATGGATGTCAAAATCATCTTGGTTTGTTCTATAAAAAGGTCTGCCTGATTCATATTCTTCACTAGCAGCGGCACTAGTTATGAGCAAAAATTGTTGTTAGATAAAGATTTGTCTAGAAACTATGCATTTCTCCATCGAAAAATATTTTTGCAAAGTTGCCACAAAATGTCACCTTGAAAATGCAGCAACTAAATTACTATAGACCCAAATATATTTTGTGCAAAAAAAATTGCAGCAAAAAAAGCGCATAGATTCCAATATATTTTGCTCTGAAAAAGTTGCTGGGAAATAAAAGGCACCAAGAAATACATCATAGGCTCTGGTGTATTTTGCACTGAAAAGGTTGAAAAAACTTTCATTGGTTTCAGTTTACTTTTTTTTTGCTGTCCATTTTGCAAATTTTCCTTTGTTTTTCAGGCAGATTCTATCATCACTAGTCTACTCTTCCCTAACATTAATGGGCAGCACAAACAGCACCAAAGCACTCCCACAGTCTGCAGCTACATGTCCTTGATCATCTGAATTGAAACTAATGGTGGTAAAACAATCATTGAAATTATAAACTTTTTTTGGTTGATTCCAAATTTTGTCTGTGATTTGAAATGCTGACAACAAAATTGTGAACAAAACAGAAACCCCATCAAATTCCATGCATGTGTCTACTGTTTGTTAAACTCAGCATGGGATTGTAGGAAACAGTAGCCCATGTTAAGTTTATATAAACCTTGTTTTGTTTAATGAAGTGCACCCAGCAAGCATTAGGCCCCATTAGCACAAAACTGAGACACCAGTGCAGCTTAATAACAATAATGATTTAAAAGCAAATCTTCAAGTTAAAATGAGAGATTGACTTCCACAAAAAAATTCTTGCATTTCAAGAATTAAAATATTGCAAACTTACATTAAAACATGTAACCGATTCCACTGAAATTAGCATACATGTAAATATGACTATGAAGATTTTCATTCATCCAGGTCATGGCATATCTAATTTAAGTAATTCTAAAAAAACAACTGGGCTTGCTGAGTAATCATTGAAGATGTTTCACTACTCATCTGAGCAGCTTCTTCAACTGAATATGTGTCCATATTCATTCAATCAATCTAAACAACTCAATGGAACAAGTGGTGGGTATAGTGCAGGCACTTTTGTGAACAGCTTTAAATATTTTGTGTTTTGTACTTGTCCTTGCATCCATAAATGAGCTCTTGCTATTACTGCGAGCAGGACAGGAATTCTATATTGAAGGACTTTCGTTCAGGTGGGCACCCACTGTATCACATACACACATATCTTGAGCTCTCAAATAACCAACACAATAACTCTTCATTGGCTGGATATTTCACATTCGCTCTGTTCATTAGATGGTACAATCATCAATCATTTCATAGATGCTTAAATACTCTTACACTTACCTCGGATGGTACTCTTTCTCTATCACAGCTGTAGTGATACGCACAAATCAAAGAACTAGTCCCGAGCACTAGGTGATGCTCATAGCAGTCTCTTGCTCCAGGAATCTCCTACACCTCAGCATAACCACTTGAGTCCTGATTCTGGTGACATTGCATGAGGCTAACTATTCCTAACCACCTTATTTGAGCTTCTGGCTGCTCTACTAACTATTCTTAAAGGAAAAGAGAAAACATGACCCATTGAAGCTGCACCCTCCATTACTTGTTGTCTGTTAAATGCTAGCATTTGAAAAACATAACTTTTAACTGAAGTTTGATTAAGCATATACAGTATCTGCAAGCTTTGCTTCTCACTCCTACAGTGGGTCATTACAAAACTTTCTGCAACTCGCTTTACAAAGGCCTACCTCTGCCTCAGGTCTTTTAATACAGAAGAGACAGAACATGTGGTGGCTTTCCCATCTCTGGCTAAATACTGAACTGTCAGCTAAATAATTTTACCTAGGAAAGAGGAATCAACTCCCCCACCCAACTTTAAACAAGGTCAAACGCCTAGCTGCACTGCCTGAATTAAAGGTTGCCAAAACTTTTACTCTCCTACATCAATCATTTCTTACCTGGTGTAGACTGATTTACATGATTCTCTAGGCCCCACAGAAGTATTCTTAAACCAACAATGCTCAGATCATTTAAACCCCAATTGATTTAAAAATCATTCATGGTGTCATCTAGTTTTCCAAAGATACCAAATTAAACTAATGGAAGATAGAAATGTACTGGTCTTTCTCTAAAAGGTGTGTGTGTGTCAAGATTAAGGGGCCGATTTACGAAATTCACGTGAAATGATTGAAGTTCGATCGAATTCGATCGAATACCAGTTATACGAATTTTTCATGAAATTGGATATGCAAATTTGGCTTCTTTGATCATCGAATATCGAATAGATTGGATATTCGATAATTCAATGATTCGCTGATCGAAGGAATAAAAATTTTAAAGTTATTCGACTGCCTACTTCGCCAGATTGAACCTACCGGATTGTAATAGAAGCCTATGGGAAGCTCCCCATAGGCTTCTGAGGCTTAGTCCTGCTCGAATACCATTCGTACGATCGGAGTGTTCGATCGTTCAAATCGTACAAATTTTTCGGACACTCGAAGGAAATTTCACTATTTTTTTGTGGTCGAATGCTTATCGAATTACGAATTTGGTCGAGCTAATTTCTGGGAGTAATAGTAAATTTGCCCCTAGCTGTATGGTGTTCTACTGGGGAAATTTTATGAGTCATAAATTAATTGAATTATAATTGATGTGTGGGGTGCAGTGCTTTACTTCCCTTTTAAACACATATAACTACTCCATTTGGTACTCTAAGTAGGCCCCTTTTAGGGGCAGCTGCTATATGTACTGAATATGTGCTAACAAAACCAGAGAAACCTGTGATGTTATGGAAATATTTCTCTATTTCTTTATGTAGACAACAGTAATAGCTATTTTGCTCTCATTGCCAGCATTAAGCCAACAAAGACAAAAAGCAATCTTGTTAAAAGCATGGACACAAATGAACCCTTTATGCATAATGAATAAAACAATGGGAAATGTAGATCTTCAGGTAATACTCTAAATAAACCCAAATCCTCTCTAAATCTCCCAAACAAATTTCTATTTCCCATTTTGCAAATTATACATAAGGGAGGCTCTATTTTTGCTTTTGACCAGTTCTCAAAGCTTGTTTGTTCTGTCCCTGCTAGGGTGCCTAGATTGGTTACGTTGCTATAGTTTCCAGCATTCTGGAAAAGAGAAATCAATTTTCTGTGTAGTTTCCTAGTGGGATATTTTGTGAGGAGATGACGATAACATGAGGACAGAAAAGAGCATAACTAGAACTTAGAGGCTAAGTCTGTTATTTAGTTGGCTGTTGAGAAGCTGGATGATTGCATGACCCCACATATAATAGTATAGAGGAACCATCATTTTTATGGTTTTACAGATTCTCCATATTAATACAAAAAATAATTATATACTTTGTTGCCTAAGAGCCAATAAAGTTTGGAGAGAAATTGATAATTTTATTTAAAATGAAGACTCTGGTAAGGCTGAGCATTGGTATTTCCAAACAGGTATAGACCTGCCATGGTGAGAAATTCCATGTACTGTAGGTTGTACAATTTGGTTTTTCTCCTCCCTAAACTTTCTGAGGTAGGACAATTGAAATTGAATGAAATTTCACTTAAACAATAGTTTTCTTGTTTCTCAGCTGATTCTTCTTTTTTTTTTAAACAAAGGGATTTGTAATGGACATAATTTACTACGGTTCGAGTGTCTGATTTGGTATAATTGATTGGAGAAAATGCAAGTGAGTTCCTTAATTTAATCCCAAACAATTTTTAAAAAATAGGAAAAATTTAGGATGTACCTTGATTTTACCCACAATGCCAATTACGCCCACCCACACTACTTAATTTAACAGCACTGACTATCTTGTCAGCTCCAATCCTTTTTGCCACTGTAAATAGGTGTAAGTGAAAATTATGTAGTGTTGATGTTTTAATATTTTTTATATAACTATTTTATTAGCAATCTTGCTCTTTAGGATTCTTGCTGAGGTAATATGAATGCTATGGAATTCAAATGAATCATTAAATGTCTGTTACATGTTTTTGCATAGGGGGATACCTAACCTCTCAATTCACTCAACCGGATTAGCTCCTACCCAATCAACTTTCAGCAACTTCAGGTAGGGCACGTGTTACATGGACTCAACCTTCTCAAATGGGCCCTGTTAGAGGAATGGTTAATCATGCTGAATTCCACCACAAAACAGTTCTTTAAAATATCTTGGACGTCAGTAGATCTTTAAAAAAATTGAAACACTTTATTGGGCAGATGATACACACTACAGGATAGTGGGTGTAGATTTAGTATCATAAATAAGTAAATGCTTCAAACACTTTCTCAGATTAGATTTTATTCATCCAATCGCAATCGCTGGAGTGTCTAAAACACCCAGAATTACTACTCACTGCCTTGGTGAAAATCCTGCCTTGGTGAAAATTCAGGAATATATTGTAAACCTTATTTTGTACCCAGGACTAGCTTTCACTCATATGATATAAAGCATTGGTTACATCAGACCCTCAGATGGGCCCTCTCAAATGTGTGGTAGAAGGGAGACATGCTGCAGAGCTGTATCTCTCAGCTGCCAAACCCATTAGCTGCTTAAACAAAATAACATTTTATTAACAATTTAAGGGTACTCACACAGTACACAATTTCCCAGAACTGCTATTTTTAACTCAACTATCTGGCATATCTTACACTCCTAATGTGTACCTCATCATCGGGCCGTGTTCTCCGACTTCTCCAAGGTTTTCCTCCCTTTGGAACCTTCCTTACAGGGGCCTACATTCCAGGCTCTTCAACAGACATCCACCTTCCTCAGCATGTGGCAACCGAAGGGAAAGAGCACATGGTGCCTCTCCTTTATAAAGAAGTACTTAACACTGACACCTCCTGGCCAAATCTAGAACTGCCATGTGCTCACTTCAACCTGGAAAAAGAAACTTCCCCCTCCCATGTCTAAATTAGCTGGTAAAACCATGGTCCAACCAATAGGAGATTTCCAGAACATAGGGTTAGTTTGTACTCTATGGACCCTGTTCAGTATCCATTCCTGTGCTTGCTTGTTTCCCTAAACTGGCAGTAATGTCACAGTAGGGCACTAACCCTTAATAGCCTTCATGATAGAGCCTCTGGCTGTTCTAATTACCCTGATCCTGTATCTCATGCTGAGACTGAGCTTGTACCAATATTTCCTATCACTTACTTCATCTACTAGAACCTACCTCTGTTCCAGGCCCTTAAGCACACACCCACACCCTCCAGCAAGTGGGGAAGACCAAAAGAGTCTGAGCATGTGTGTGTCCCTTTTCATAAACTAGGGGGAATCCTGAAACCAAATTGCCAAATACAGAACTGTCAATGGAATTGCTGCCTGTAATATAAGCCCAAATATATACCTTTACCCTCCTACATATCATATAAACATAATTATGGCCAAATGAAAGCAAAGAACAATTTTCAAGAGTATATATTGGAGATATCGATCGGGTGACAGTGAGAACACTGGATGAGGAAAACAATAGTACTTTCAGAAGAATGTCCCACCCACAACACAAGAATGTAACCCACCATGGCTAACTAGCTCCATATTTGCATTTGTTTCAAAAGATGAGCCTGTTCTCAGATTATGTCAATGCAGAAAGATGTCTCTAAAAGACGGCATATAACTGTTAAAACTCTTGAAATTATGAAAAAGTGAATTTGGGAAGACAGTTATCCACTAAGCTAAATATTAGCTGCCCATTCATTTAACTCCCTTGTAGTTGGAAAAGTTTACAAACAACAATTATATTTTTAGGCTTAGCCCTTCTCATTTATCTTGTTTTCTATCTTTTAATCTTGATCCTTCTTTTAGGCTGCTTCTCTATGTGCAAGAGGATTAGGGAATATAGGCCAGTGAATTTTCTGTTTAAAGAAAAGTTGAAGCAGCATTCTTTTTTACAGGCTATCAATTTATATTTGTTAAAATATAAAGTATATCAAGTATTTATTTTTTCAATTTAAACCATGATTGATATATTATGATACAGGTATGGGATCTATTATCCAGAAAACTGAAACTCGTTTTTAATCAAATAATATTTATTTTTTAAATATAAATACTAAAACAGTATCTTTTTAACATGTAAGATATAATAAATTTTTATGGGAAGAAAAACAATCACAAGTGACACATTTACAACAAAGTAAAATATCTTGGTCTGGGGTTTGATACAATCAAGTGTTTCTTTATTATTTTTATTATTGTGTTTTCTTTATCATCAACTTCTTTTACATACAAAAAGTTGGCATTTGCTTTGATTTTGATGGAGATGCATAAAGGACCTACTGTATGCAGGGATGTGTTTTATATTCATTTTTACTATGTGATTTAACATGCCATAGAGGCATTATTACAAACACTTTCTAAAATTCACCCCAAATCCACCATTGGGTTACGTATGATAATACTTGATGCATACAGGCTATGTACTGTAAATTTCTGACATAATAACAGTAGCTTACTAAACAAAACCTGCAGATTGCACCCTCATTGACTGCTCCTCTGGTAGATAGAAGAATGAAGAACCACTTAAGAACCAAATAAATAAACCAACTAGACCTCTCAGTATTGACTCAGTAACTTGTCGATCCGGTGTGGGGATCTTGGGACTGCCTCTCTGATAAAGAACTCTCTAAATTAAGTCCAGATATAAACAGGGTAACTTTGAAAGTTTTCCCCTCCAGATTAATGTGGCAACTTATTGATCCTTGTATGGAGCACTTGGAAGTACATTTTTGATCAAAAATACTCTGAAGATAGTCCAGATATGCACTGTGTAGCTTTGTAGCTCCTATTGAGCTAGGAAAGCTTTAGCTCAATAAGGCAGTCCTTGCCTGGTGACTGTCCTACATCTTTAAAAATAGAATAGTACATTTGTATTTGTTATTGATCTTCGCTGTTTGGAATGGATAAAGTAGCTTGAGACTGCCTTTCCAATCTAAAACTCTCAGAATATAGCCCAGGTATGTACTGGGTAGCGTTGAAACTCCTATAGAGCGTAGATAGCTTTAGCAAATTGATATAGTCTTTTCCTAATTGCTCTCCTACACTTTAGGATAAAAAAGTAAAGAAATCAACAAGCAAACTATTTGGGTTTGAAAAGGTAACTTGGAAAGTAAAAAGACTAGCAACCACTGAAGAATGCCGTAATCAAGCCAAGGTTTCATAATGTAGTGGTGTTCTTTGCTGCTTTACACACAGATGGCACTGGGTTCAGTCAGTCAGTGAAACCAGACTTTATAGGTTCCTTTCAGCAATCAAACAG
>CM044441.1:148699910-148716760 GCA_024363595.1 Xenopus borealis
CGGCGAATCGCGGGAATTCACAGCGAATTCGCCCCTGGCGAATAAATTCTCCCATCACTACTTATTGGTGCCAAGAAAGACATTATTTTTACTTTTTTGAATGAATGAATCTAAATAGAATTTATGGGAGGTTACATTTGTTCTAATTTTGCCTTTTTCAATCTTAGCTTTTATATTGTAATAAACAAGACAGCCTTCTGTGACACCTTTCACACTCTACCCAAATAGAAACAACTCTTGGGTATCAGTTCTTAGACCTCTGCAGTTCTACAGATGAAGCCACGTTGAATTGTGTGTTTGACACATAATAACTAAACCCAGATATCCCATGTTTCCCATTTAACACATAATATTGTTTCACATCATCCCATCCAATTAAAGAGTTTACCATTGAAAAACTCAATGGCCCCTGAGTTCTGCTGCACTACCCTTTATATATAGATCAGTGTTGCTGCCCTTTCCACTTTTCCTAATAGACCACTCTGCAGGAGGAAGCAGGGATGGCGCCGAATGGGTGGCGAAAGGGGACTTTTAACTGTAAAGGGGGGTTAACTTCTCTTTTAAAGCACCCCAATGCACTACATTTCTAAAGGAGTCCTGTTTTTGAAGCAGAAGGCTACATATTTATGATCTAACATGTTTAGGGACCACGATATAATGAATAAAGAATAATGTACCCCTTTTGGAAAATATAAGGTTATTAAAAGTTATTGAAGCGTTCCATGACCATTTGGCTAAGTGCTTTTATACAGGTCATGGTCTAATATCCTCATTATAACATTATTAGATAATACCCACATTTCAGTGAGTCATGTGATATAAATGGCATCACTAAGCACCACTTATAACTGATGACATCACTAAGCACCATTTATTAGGATATCGCTTTCACTATTCTCAGGGCTCTTGTGTATTAAATAGAAATCGAATGGCTATTTTACCTTATAGGCCACTAGCTCCTAATCTTCCAACGGAAGCAGTTTCTAAACTTAACATATCTAGGCGTTATCTGGTTAAATCAATGCCTACAGACATAACAATGCCATTTTAATAGATAAAAAAAGAAATTGCCCGCTCGATCCCTTTGGTCTACTTTCTCTTGCTAATAAAACAAGTGCCATCAAAGTAAGTTATTGGCTGTAACCATGCTATTTATTTTATTCTGTGTACAATAAAGTGAAGCAATTATTTTCCCAACATCTGTATTTCTTTCAGAGAGACAGAGCAATCAATAACCTTCATAGCTACAAAGTTATAGCAGCAATAACTTTTCTTGAGAATGGAATAGGAAAGGAGAATGTGCAACTGACCTAGTAGAGAACCAATACACCGGAGCCATTGGGTGGAGCCTAACAAGAGAACTGATAATACACTGCAGGTATAGGATCGGTTGTCCCAATTTTTGGGACCTGGGGTTTTCTGGATAAGGGATCTTCCATAATTTGGATATCCATGCCTTGTCTACTAAGAAATATTTTAAACCTTAATTAAATCCAATAGGATTGTTTTGCGCCCAGTAAGGATTAATTATATCTTGGCTGAGACCAAGTACAAGCTACTGTTTTATTATTACAGAGAAAAAGGAAATAAATTCTAAAGAGTTTAATTATTTGATTATAATGAAGTCTAAGGGAGATGGCCTTCCCGTAATTTGGAGATTTCTGGATAAGGGTTTCCAGCTAATGGTTCCCATAACCGTATATGGCCAGAAATATGTGGACACCTACCTCTCCAATATCTTATTTCCAAACAAAAAGTTGCTCCTCTCTTTGCTGCTAAAACAGCATTTACCCTATACTCTTCTGGGAAGGTTCTTGCTACAATCTTTGCTCAGTATATTTACCTAATGGGTCCAGCTCAGATGAACCAATCTGGTCCCATCAGATGAAGAGCTTACTTCTAGTACGTTATAGAACGACCAATTCTAAGCAAATTTTTAATTGATGTTCATGATTTATTTTCTTTAGTTTTTGAATTACTGCTGTCTTCTGACTCTTTCAAGCTTTCAAATGGGGGTCACTGACCCCATCTAAAAACAAATGCTCTGTAAGGCTACAGATGTACTATTAGTGCTACTTTTTTCTATTCAGGCCTTCTCCAGTTCATGTACTAATCTCATTCAAATCAATGCATGGTGGCTTGGGTAATTCGGACCCTAGAAACCAGAACCAGCTGAAATTGCAAACTGAGGAGTAGAAAGCTAAATAGCTCAAAAACCAGGAATAATAAAAAATGAAACCCAAATGCAAATTGTCTCAGAATATCAATCTCTACATCGTACTAAAAGTTTATTCAAAGGAGAACAATCCCTTTATAGCATGATGAATGGATAGGGGTAATGGAACAGGCCAAATCTCTCCACTCGATTAGATGGATGGAACTGTTTAAAGATGGAAGATTTATGTGAAGAACAACTGAAGTTCCATAGACAACGTAAAGTGAAATTGCCATCTTACCTGGGCCACCATACACTAATTATTCCTACCATACATAAAACTGAGGTGGATCCCAGAAAATCACCCCTATTTAAAGCTCTTCCAACATCCTTAATACTTGATGACCAGATGCAACCTAATAATAACCCCGATACTTCCATTACCATTCTTCATTACCATTCTAGTGGATCTCAGACTTTTCTTTTGCCCTACCACAAATACAGCTACAAGTAAGACTATATAGTAGGATGTGTCTTTACAGAAATACAGTATGTGACACATTATACAGGTATGGGACTTGTTATTAATAGTGCTCGGGACCCGGGATTTTTCCATACTTTGGATCGTCATACCTTAAGTCTACCAAAAAATATAAGTGAAGTATTAATTAAATCCATTGGGCTCATTTTGCTTCCAATAAGGATTCATTATATCTTAGAGGGATCACGTACAAGCTTGATGAAAATGGAGTCTATTGGAGATGGCCTTCTAGTAATTCAGGTCTTTCTGGATAACAGGTTTCTGGATAATGGATCCCATACCTGTATAGAATTAAGCCCTTTTTTATTGAATTCTTTTTTTATTGAATGTGTACTCTCTGTGTTGCTGAACAAGAACTCCAAACAGTGGGCTATCTTTCATACAGATACTGTACAGAGATTCTCTTCTTTAAAGAATAGATGAAACCCTACACATGAGTTAACCGGCTGACCTGCTTCGGCAGTGGCTACGCTCCACTGAACCTGTAATACACGGACTCAACAGAGAAAGTACTGACGGATTTCATGAGTGTTCCGGGTGTTACCAGAATTACCTGAAGCACATTAATATTTTATTTACTCTGTTCATGTTTTTGTACTGCAGGAGAGGGAACCTGGGAACCACTCATTAAATCTGTAGAAATCCCTATACGAACCAAAGAGTTTTTTTTTTCTCCTTTTGCTTTTTGTCAGAATTTGTTAGATTCAAAGGATAAACCTTCCACATTTCCCCCCGGAAACAAATTCAACCAAGTAGAAAGTATAGTTTCTCTGATATGTGGACAGCGGTTTTATTTTTCTCTGTAATAATAAAATAGTACCTTTTACTTGATCCAAACTAAGAAATGATTCATCCTTATTGGAAACAAAATCAGACTAGTGTGTTTATTTAATACTGACAGGATTTTCTAGTAGACTTAAGGTATGAAGATCCAAATTACGGAAAGATCCGTTATCTGGAAAACCCCAGGTCCCCATTGTATTATACCCCGACCCTGGAAATAGCTCAGACCCAAAAAAACACCATCTAAAAACTGTCAAGGTCATGTAGGATTCAATGTCAGAGGTCCCTTGAACCATTTGAAGATGTTAATAGCTTGCTTGAAAACTCAAATGATTAGAGTGATTCAAGTTTTTTTTGTGTCAAAAAATCAATTTGAGTTTTAAATTATCACAGAATAGAGTTTTTTCCATTCAAGTTTTTTCTTAAAGGGACACTGTCATGGGAAACATGTTTTTTCAAAATGCATCACTTAATAATGCTACTCCAGTAGACTTCTGCACTAAAATCCATTTCTCAAAAGAGCAAACTGATTTTTTATTTTCAGTTTTGAAATCTCACATGGGGTAGACATTTTGTCAATTTCCCAGCTGCCCCTGGTCACGTGATGGAACTGTTTTCTGGCAGGCTCTTGTTTTTCCTTCTCAGTGTAACTGAACAAGTCTCAGTGGGACATGGGTTTTTACTATTGAGTGCTGTTCTTAGATCTACCAGGTAGCTGTTATCTTGTGTTAGTGAGCTGTTATCTGGTTACCCTCTTATTGTTTCTGCTGGGGGAGAAAGGGAGAGGGGTGATATCACTCCAACTTGCAGTAAATCAGTAACGAGTGACTGAAGTTTATCAGAGCACAAGTCACATGACTTGGGGCAGCTGGGAAATTGACAATATGTCTAGCCCCATGTCAGATTTCAAAATTAAATATTTAAAAAATCTGTTTGCTCTTTTGAGAAATGGATTTCAGTGCAGAATTCTGCTGGAGCACTGCTTAGGAGGAGAGAGGCTTAGGCTACCACATCCAAGATGGCATGGTGGTCTGGACAGCTCCTCTTGTGGTGGCCATATTGGGGGAGGAGTTTGGCTCCGTTTAGAGCTTTTGTAAGCTGGCGTTTCAGACCCTTCAGCTCTCTGGGGAGAAACTCATCTTTCACCTGTGCATTGTGCTGATATTTCTTGAGCTGGTTTTTTGCAGGTAACTTTTTTTTTAGTATCCTATGCATCGGGAGTAAAGCATCTTAGTTCTTCCAGGTCTAGTTGTGTTTGCTTTTAGACTGTAGTGTTGGAATTGTATTATGGATCCTCTAGCCTCAGATGCCTCTGCCTTCCAAGCTTGGCAAGTCCCTCTTTTTTTGGTTATTTTTGTTTTCTTTTTTCTGACTTTTCTCTCTCTTGCCTTATTATTTTCTCTTTTTTGTTCTTAGCTTGCCATAGAAAACGCAAGACCAAGGGGAATCTGTTACAAGTACTGGAATGTGTAGGATGCTTTAAGCCCCCTCTGGTAGGCAGACCGTTATGTGACACCTGCTGGAAGGATCATTGCAGGTCTGCTTCTGATTCCTCATGATTGGGCAGGGAGACCTTAGTGGAAGACCAGGCACCTATCCTTACAATAGGGGAGGTTTTGAGGATCTGTCAGATGAGGAATGTCAGGTCCCTGGGAATGCAATGGAGACCTTTATAAACTCAGATGAGGACTCTGAGGCTTGGAATGATTCATTCGATTTTTCCTTAGTGTCTCCACTGATTAAAGAAAAAGTGGAAGGTTCCAAAACTATAAAAGTTTTACCTAATCCTTCCAAGAATTTTCAGAACTTTACCTTGTTCGCAGAAGTTTTAGATCTGATTAAAGCAGAATGGCAGATGGTGGCTAAGAAGGTCTCCTTTGTCTCTCCACTAGGTTTGCCAAGTTGAATCCTTTTAAGGAGATGGATGGTAAAGATTGGACTGTTCCTCCATCTGTAGATCCGGCGGTCATTCATCTGGCTAAAAAGACAACCTTGCCAATTGATGATTGGAGAGAAGAGTAGAATCTGACCTGAGAAAGGCTTTTATGGTTGCAGGATCAGCATGTAAACCAGTGGTAACCTTGATTTTGGTGGCCAAAGCCATGTCTTTTTGGATTGACTCAATTGACAAGGCCATTAATGAAGGGGCAGATAAAAAAGAGGTTTCATCAAGTCTGGCAGAGCTGAAGATTGCAACAGGTTTAGTTTCAGAGGGTACGGTAAATTTTACTAGACCGTCTGCGCGCTGTATGGCTATTTCTGTAGCAGCTCGATGGGCTCTTTTGCTTAGGTACTGGTCTGCTGATACTTCGTCAAAGATTAGTCTATGTACTCTACCTTTTGAAGGTTCTTGTTTGTTTGGAGCAAGACTGAATGAAGTAATTACTAAAGCCTCAGGAGGAAAGAGTCAGTTCTTGCCTCAAGATAAGAAGAGACCAAGATATCTGCCATTTAGGCCGTTTATGTCTTGAGGGTCGGTGGTGGCAGGGTCCTCCCACTATTCGTCTAGAGGAGCCAGAGAGAACTTCAAGCCTTTTGCCTGGAGGAGGAGTCAATTGGCCTTTTCTAGAAGTCCAGACCGTCCCAGCAGCCTACGAAGTCTTCCTGACTATAGACTCTATGGCAGCAATTATTCCAGTCACAAAGTGGGCCAGGTGGGAAATGAGGCCAGCACAATGGCTCTTTTTGGATCAGTGGAACAGGGTGAGAAGAGATTGGAATCAACAGATCCTTTTGTCACAGACATTCAAGCTGTCTCTCAGATGGTTGTTATTGGAGGAGAATCTCAGCAGAGGTCTTCCTTTAGCTCAGCTACGATGCACTTCTAATGTGATAAATGGGTCAACTGGTTTGTGCTTTTCCTCTGTTTCCACTCATTCTTCAGACACTGCAGAAGGTTATTCAGGACAAGTTCTAGATTATATTAGTTGCTCCAAAGTCGCCTCGCAGACCATGGTATCCACTTCTACTGAAGCTAACGATTGCACCACCGTGGCCTCTTCCAGGAAGGAGAAATATTTTGAATCAGGGACCTGTTCTACATCCAAACCCAAGGGCCTTGTCTCTTCAGGAATGGAGATTGAGAGCAAAAGGCTGTTGGTTTTAGGATTATCGGAGGCTGTAGTATTTACTCTATTAAGATCTAGGAAGGCTTCTACTTCTTCAACGTATTACAGACTTTGGGAAAGTTTCCTAGTATGGAAGGAACAACAAGAGGAGTCAGATGAGATCTCATTACCCCAAGTCTTGGGCTTCCTGCAGAAGGGTTTGGAGAGAGGTCTTCAGTTCAGAACTCTAAAGGTCCATGTATCTGCCATTTCGGCAATATCTAATATAGTTTGGGCTGAAGATCCTATAATAAAGAGATTTTTTATGGCTGCTCTCAAGTTATGTCCACACGTTAAGAAGAACCCAGTGTTTTGGAATCTACCTTTAGTACTAAGGGCCCTGACCTTGGATCCTTTTGAGCCATTGGAAGTTATTTCAGTCTGGCTTTTAATTCTTAAGACCTTTTTCTGATAGCAGTGGCTTCTGCTTCAAGAGTGGGGGCGGGGGGGGGGACTGCAGGCACTTTCCTGCAGTCGCTACATGATAAGGTCATATTAAAGCCAGATAAGTCATTTCTACCTAAGGTGGTTTCTTCCTTTCATCTGAAGAAGGAAGTAATTCTTCCTTTCATCTGAAGAAGGAAGTAATTCTTCCTAGATTAGAATCAGATAATGCAGAGATGGAGGAAATACACAAGGTTGATCCAGTACGTTGTCTTATTCGATATATAAAGGTCTCAGCTACCTTCAGGAAATCATAATCCCAGCCGTTGTCATAAGGGAAAGGCAGCTTCATCCTCAACCATTAGTAGATGGATCTGTTTATGTATTTCAAGAGTGTACCAGTCTCAGGGCCAGCTAGCTCCAGAAGGCTTGAAGTCTCATTCTTCTAGGGCAATTGCTGCATCCTGGGCAGCATCCGGGGCAGCGGAAGTTCCAACATCACAGATTTGTGAACTAGCTTCCTGGTCTTCAGCAAGAACCTTCATAAAGCATTATTCTTTGGATGTTTCTGTTTCAAGTAATCATACATTCGCAGCAGGGACTCACCTTGCTTTTGTATCCTAAATTAAATATTTTTTTGCATTAAATGGGTTTGGATATTTTTCCCACCCTGATGTTCTTATGACTATGTAGATGCAGGTGTAATGCTGATATGGAGTGATCAGGAAAGGGAGAATTGTTTTCATACTTACTATAATTTTCCTTTCCTGGTCACTCTCCATATCAGCATTCTTTACCCTTTGTACTAAACTTGGTATTAGACGAGTCAGGTGAGTCCTGAGGTTGCCTTTAAAGTTTTTAGAGGTAGGGACTATCTGGTCTGGGGGCAGGAATGAGAGGGGAATCCCAGGTGTAATGCTGTTATGGAGAGTGCCCATAAAAGGAGAATTACTGTAAGTATAAAATAATTCTCCCCTTTTCCCATTACAGTATCACTTTAAATAAGAAACCATTCAAATTGTGAGTATATTCGGGATCATTCAGAACTGTGAAAAAATATGCAAAACTGATTTCTGCTTATCATTAGAAGAGACAGAAATGACAGTGCAGAAAGAGACAAATACCAATTACATTTACAAATAATTACAGCCACTGAACATTTTCAGTAACTGTATAATGGAAAGTTGCTCAGAATTACTTTTTAGGCAATATTTTTTTTTTTTTGGTTTATATCACCTTTAATTAACTCATTATTTATCAGTCCCCCTCCTGCTAAAGCACTCAGTTGTAAGTAAATGCTGATAAAGTAGGGGAGAGATTACCAAGAGTTGAGTATTTATTTATTAACAGGTATTTATAAAGTGCCAACATATTGCGTATAGCTGAATGTCAAATGTGTTTTGAATGTGAGCGTGTGAGGAGGTAATGAGAGAAGAGTTGAGTAGCAGGTCAGTAGAGGCGGTTGGGTGAGTATATAGAGATGAGTTCAGAGATGTAGGGTGGGGCAGAGTTATGAAGTGCTTTGAATGTCAGGGTCATTATTTTGAATTTAATTCTGAAAGGTAGTGGAAGCCAGTGCAGGGATTGGCAGAATCATATGTCAGAGGAGGGCTCCCCAATAACCCCAAGGCACCTGGGCCTGGGGAGAGGGGGTGATAATGGAATTGTTAGCTATGATGGATACTTCCAGGATGTTAATGCTGTTAGTTTGAGGAAAGAGAACCATTTCCCTTTTAGAGACATTTAATTTAAGCTAGCGTTGCGACATCCAGGTACTGATAGTGGACAGGCAGGAGGAGACACTAGTTGGGAGTTCTGGGTTGAGATCAGGAGATAAGAGATAGATCTGAGTATAGTCAGCATAGAGGTGGTAGTGGAAACCATACGAATTGATAGAGGGAGAATAATAGGGGTCCCAATGGAGGGACTGGAGGAGGAGAGGGTGATCTACAGTGTCAAATGCAGCTGAGAGATCGAGCAGTATTAGTAGTGAGAAATGATTTTTGGCCTTAGTTGTTAAAAGGTCATTAGTTAGTCGGGTCAGGGCAGTTGCAGTGGAGTGTTGTGGTTTAAAACCAGATTTTAGGGGGTTCAGCAGGTTATTGTCAGAGAGGAATGAGGTTAGTCGGGTTGTAGTCTAGGCGCTCAAGAGGTTGTCAAGATTGGAGGGATCAAGAGAGAGTTTTTTCAGAATGAGGGTGACAAGAGCATGTTGTAGTTGAGAAGGAAACAGTCCAGTTGAGAGCAAGAGATTAAATAGATGAGTTAAGACTTTGATTAGACAAGGATTAGTATTGCGTAGAAGTTTTCAGGGAATTGGATTAAACGGGCAGGTGATAAGGTGAGAAGCTGCCAAAAGTTTTGAGACTTCCTCATCAGTGACAGGGGTGAAGGATCACAGGAGAGACTGGGGAGTGTGGAGGAAAGGTGGTGGAAGTCTAGGGGGGTTGAGTAGTGTAATATCCCTTCTGATAGTGTCAATTTTGTTTTTGAATTCCTCAGCAATATCATGAGCAGAGACAGATGTGCAAGGAGGAGGTGGAGAAGGGGAAAGGAGAGTGTTAAAAGTGGAGAAAAGTTGTGCAGTTTTTTTAGAAAGGGAGTTAATGAGTGAAGTAAAGTATGTTTGTTTGAAACTGACCCCCGGGAGCTAAACTTCTACCACGTGTACCTCAGTAAGAGCCTGGTGTCCTGCATGCGATATTGCAACTTGTAATGTGCAAGAAACAACGCTATTGTATCTCATGGAAATTTTTTCAATTCGAAATCCGACCAATAGTAAATCTGCCCCTTATTGGTTCAGGAATTCAATTTTATATTGTAGAGTGAATTATTTGCAGTTTATGTTATTTAAAAATAAAAACTACACCATAAAAATCATGACAGCATTCCTTTAAAGGCTAATTATGGATGTCACTGGCTACATGCTACACAAAAAGCAGTACGGTCTGCAGCATTTCTCTACAATCTCTGCTTATTATCCACTTAGGATGCAGATTTCATATGTGTCCCATTTACACAAGGTGAGGAGGAAACTCTAGACACAAGGCCTCTATCCTCAGCTGCTGCCTTTACTCTCGATGCTCATTATCTCCGCTGAAAGAAAAGAATCACTTTAAATGTTTTATAATTTCATAGTATAATTAAACATATCGATGCAATTATGTAATTTGATTAAAACCTGCCTGCCATGAATGCAAGAAACAGGTTTCTAAACTACGGCAAGAATGCTTCTAACAATTTAGTTCCCAAATTAATTTTACATTTAAATGCAGATCATCTATTTTTGGTTGGGAACATCTGCTGTTTTTATCCATTGAAATGTGCCATTAAAATAAAGAGGGGTGGGGGAGCCGGCGCAAATAATTCAGTTAACTGCCATCTATCTAATCAACCATTTTGTGATTTAGGGGAAAACCATGGAATTTAGTGTGTGCCAAATATTTATAATATAATAGTGTGAACATGAACTGACATCAAATGGGCAAAGTGGAACCAAGAACATTATTATTATTATTATTGTTATCATCTTATATACTGTACACTAGTAAAGGCTTGGCCCAATAGAAGTATCCCTACGTATCTATACAACAATAGTCACACAAAACCTACCTCTATTCTGCGGATGTGTTGATCTTTATACATAATAATGTACCCCCTGTTGTAAAATATAATGATATTATGTCACTAGTGATGGGCGAAATGGGCGCGTTTCGCTTCGCCGAAAAATTTGCGAATTTCCAGAGAAATTCGCGAATTTTTCGCCAATTCGCAAAACGAGTCGCGCGTCTCATTTTTGCGTGGCGAATTATTTTTTGCAAATTTTTTTGGCAGTTTTGCAAATTTATCCGCCAGCAGCGAATCGCGGGAATAACTACTAAGCACCATTTATAAGGATTATTTTACAGGTTCATGGCTCTTGGGTAGTAAAAGGATAGAGTCACCCTTTACTTAGTTATAATATTAAATTATACAATAATATGCTGTATTATATTTATAATACTATTACCATAACCTTAGCAAGTAGCACCTATATTTAGTTTGTTAGTGCGTTAGTCTAGTTGGTCAAAGACTGGGCTCCAACAATGAGGCAAATTCACTAAAGGGAGAATTTTCACCAGCGACGGCTCTACCACACTTTGCACCACTTCGCCAGGACAAATTCACTACCACTTTGCTAGTTCACTAAAATGCGAAGTTGCATCTCAGCAGCCTAACACTCACAAAGTTTGTATACCATTAATTTGCCAGCGTTCTTTTCCGCCTATCGAAACTTTGTTAGTACCCTTAAGGTGGCCATACACGTATGTGCCATATGGGCGGTCGGATCGCGGGACCGAATCAATGAACAGATGCGGCCGCGATCCGATGGGATTTTTAATCCAGCCCGAGTGACATCTGCCCGACTTTCAGCCAGATATCGATCGGTGAAGCCCGTCGGAGGGCCCCATACACGGGCCAATAAGCTGCCAACTTTGTCTGTTGGTGGCTTTTATTGGCCCATGTATGGCCACACTTAGGTCAATTTGAATAGGGCAGGTACATATAGGTCATACAGTATATTTGTCTTTATTAGAGATGTTGGTGCAAATGCTTGAAGTGGCCACTTATTATTACACATGTACAAAGCGAAATAAAGACAAAAGAGATCATCTAATGCCCTACACATGAGCCCACCCTAAAATAAATGTGACGTGTCCCTCTAATGGTTAAAACAAGTTAACTTCAATAGCTAGATATTCCTGTTTTAAAATATGAAAAAACACCAGCGTTTTTTTAGAACAGTTATGACTTTCCAGCATATACTTAGGATATGATGTCACTGACATAAGATTGAGGAGGATGTAGCTTCATCTCATCAGTTCTCCAGGTCTAAGGTGGTGAAGGAAATTCTGGTGAAAGAGGTAACATTCTGTAAAATTCTCAATTTAGTAAATTTGTGGAGTAACGATTGTTCACTTGAACGAAAATTCGCCTGGCGATAGAGAGCAGAAATGCACTAGTGACGGTCATTTCCACTAGTGAATTGTAACTACTATTGTTAGTAAATTGACAATGTCCCTGTGGACATTTGGTGAGTTTTTGCTAGCGACAGCCTCTTCACCCTTTAGTAAATCTACCACAATGAATATAGCATGTAGGGGATTGATAAGGGGGTTACTTACTCAAAGGTCGAGTTATTTTTTATCCGAATAATTAGAATTTTTGAAGACATTTTGTTGGGTTATAAAAAACTTGAATTTCTTTAGATTTATTATACTCTGAACTGAAACTACACCAGATAAAACCAGTCAAGGTCATGTATAAGTCAATGCAGAGGTCCATTGAACCATTTGAATTTGTAGCCCTTCATGATGTTTTTTTCATTGGGTTACGCTCGAAAATTCAATCAAGTAGAACAATTCCATTTTTTTTCTGCCAAATACTCAATAAATTCAAGTATTCTAGTTTTTTTTACCAGACTACGCTGATTCAAGTTTTTTAATAATTACAAAGCATTTCAGTTGTGATATTATTCGAGGTATAAAAAACAGTCACGAATTTCTAAAACTCAACCTTTGATAAATAACCCCCATAATGTATAAATCTTAGAGGGGAGGGGTAAGTCATGAAACTCCACAAATTGAACCACGGCTGTGGTTAAAAGCCAGAAAGGGTGTTGTAATAAAATGAGTCTTCAACTGCCATAAAAATGGTGCGGCTAGAAGTGAGCTCTCTCTGTCCAGTAAGAAGAAACCAGGAATGGAGCGTATGCAACTCAGAGAAGGGAAAATGTAATACCGTATGGGACCTGTTATCCAGAATGCATGGGACCTGGGTTTTTTTTGGTAATGGATTTTTCCATAATTTGGATCCTCATACCTGTATTCTACTAGAAAATCAAATAAACTTAAATAGGCTTGTTTTTCTTTCAATAAGGATTAATTCATAAGGATTCATATCTTCGTTTGGATTAAAAATTTGGATTATTTGGATAAAATGGAGTCTATGGGAACTCGCTATTCCGTTAGCCTGAGCTTTCTGGTTTCTGGATAATGGATCCCATACCTGTTCTTTTAATAGAAGACATGCTAGGAAAGGGTTATGATTTATAAATCATAAAAACTAAGATTTTAAATACAGGTATGGGATCTGTTAACCGGAAACCCGTTATCCAAGAAGCTCTGAATTACGGAATGTCTGTTGCCCATAGTCTCCATTTTATCCAAATAATCCAAATTTTTAAAAATGATTTCCTTTTTCTCTGTAATAATAAAACAATATCTTGTACTTGATCCCAACTAAGATATAATTAATCCTTAGTGGAGGCAGTGGATTTTAACACCCAATTGACCATTTTTATTTTGGAAGTATTGTCCTTATAATAGCATTAAAGGCAACCAATTTCTAATTATCCCTCAGTTCTTTATATTAAACGATCCAATCAGTCTAAAAGAAGGCACGTTCCATCACTTCTATAATTACTGTGGGGATAAAAAAGCTAAATTGATGGAAGAGCATTACAAATTCCTCTAAGGAAGCTTCTCAGATTCGAATCCCAGTTTTTAATGAGGCAGAGCTTTGACTTGATCAATGAACTGTACAACTGTCTGTGCAACTGACACAAGTAGATACCTTAGACCTTATCACCTCAGTTAGATCCCCCACAACTCACTCTGTAAACAGTTTTTTTTTTTTTAATCTTCACTATAGTTACCAATCAATGTATTTGTCATCTTTTCAAGCCATATCCCAGGCATTCACATCATAATTCAAGGAAATGATTCTGTTGTGGGGATGAGGAAATTCGTGTTTAATAAATGGAAGGTCTTCGAGGAATGTTCCTCAAATGTCTACAAAGGTAAAAAAAAATATTGATCCCATGCCTAAACTGATGACAGCCAAGATTATTATTCCTTGGGTAGTGCACACATTAATCCAAGAACTATGAACCTTTTCTACTGTGGGAACATTTCTAATACTGTTTCCTAGATGTATTATTTTGATCTTAGTTATTTTTAATAAGAAAAAAAAATTTGTTCTTAGCCTTACTCGCTTTTGAATTCTTTAAATCAAGAAAAATTGTAAGGAAGAGTTGGTATCGAAAGATATGAGGAACTGATCATTTTCAGTTTTCCATCCATGTGTGGGACAGCAATTTATGTCTTGGACCCACCACCAACTTTCTTCTGGATGGAGTTGAACCAAATGACTAAGATGCTTGTGATAGAGTATAATGACCACACACTGGGACTCATTTATAAACACTTGGCATATTTGGCAGTAACCCATAGCAACCAATCAGTGACTGGCTTTTTACTGGTTGAACAATGAAAGCAAACATTTCATTTGTTGCCATGGGTTACTGCCAAGGTGCAGATTTTCCAGTGTTTATAAATGAGCCCCATCATCTTTTACTGAAGTCAGATGTGAATCCCTCTTGTGCCTCACCCAGTTGGGCCTAATTTGTCAAGGGTGGTAACATTGACTTAGGCTTGGTCACGTACTTAAAAAATAGATGCAAGATCTATCTGCTGACATTTCTATGACATCAAATATATCCTGTGTGAAACCTTAATAGAACCTTGCCTGATGCAGACCACCGTGATCTTCCCCTATCCTGATCCTCAGCCTGATTTTGCTTTAAACTTGTTCTTCCTACTTTGAAGTCGGACCTGCCTGACCTTGTCTCTTTTTAAACCCCAAGTATTACAGTTTTATAGACCTCAGTGGCCTCTTTCCATTTTACCAGCTAGCTGTTTAGCCTCAGACGAGGTTGGTTAATTTCTTAAACTCGATGCAACCGTAACTTTAGCTGTATTCTCGACAAGTTTGTCCTGACAGTTTCACACTCCAGGAAATCCAAGCAAAGCATGTGAAATGTAATGGGGTCTGCCTAGCTCATATTGCAGTTTACTTTATAATTAAGGGGAAATATATGGTAGTAAAAAAAAAACTTGTTGGAAACATTCTCAAATTATAATTTTCCCAGTCTCCACATTAGCGTGTGCAAAGGGGAAATTAGGACAGTCTGTTTCATTAAACCATTTACTCACTGAGTAATGAGGTGAGGTCACGCCAAAGTTTACCGAAGAGATTTAATAGTTAATTACATATTAAATCCACAGGCTTATTAATATGCGCCAGGATAACAGGAACATGGCGGTGTTATTATTCCAAAAGCCTAGGGACAAATACTGTGCAAATTGCTTTCAGTTCAAAATCACACCCCAGAAAGCTTTAAAAACCATGAATGAATAATTAGTTCATGCCAATGAGTGAAAATGAATCATTTTATGATACAGATATTATTTTAATTGTTTGGTATACATGGTTGCTGTGCATTTGCCATGCAATGGCCTCCAACATCTCCCTTGGGGATCTCGGGAAAAGGTAACAATATTCCTGCTAAGCATGACCATCCAACAAGTGAAGTTCTGAAGCCGGGATCCCTGCTTAAGGGTGAATACTGAGATTGTAAGGTGCAACTTAAAGGAACAGTTCAGTGTAAAAATAAAAACTGGGTAACTACTGTAGCTAGGCTGTGCTAAATAAAAAAATGATTCTAATATAGTTAGTAAAATGAGTGTGACCACACATGCAGGATCCAATTTTACTTGATAGTAGGGTCCACCACCATGGGGGGGGTGGCAATTGACCAGTGGGTTAATAATTCATCCCCTTGCTAATTTAGTAGTAAGGAACCCATGGCTACGTTGGGACCCTTTATCTGGGTTACACCAGTAAACACAGCTATGGGCAGTCTGCAGTAAAAACGCAGTGTAGAACCACTTCATGGTGAATTGATGGAACTGAGAAAAAGGATAATATAAAGGCCATAAGTCAGGGCAAGCAGCAGATAGGAAGATTCTACAATACAACCTGATACCAGCAAACCCACATTAAAACACAGGAACTAGGACAGAACTAAGGAATCAGGCAGGTACCCAGAAGCACTAGCAAAAGACAGGCTTATATTAGTCCTGGGCAACTTCCCAGTCCTTCATGAGATCAGAAGTGCAGACTGTAAGAAAGTGATGGTAGAAAATGCTAATTTGGATTACTTGGGTCACTTTTGGAGCTTACTGTTACAAGAGAAAATTGTAAATTTATTCCATGGTTCGGGGATTGACACTTAACAGGCTTTATATACAAAAATATATATTCCAAGACATTCTATTTTACAGTAAGTTTTAAAAATTTTGTTTTTATTTAACATAGATTTAAAAGCATAGACATACAGACCAATTAATGTACTGCCTTATGCGTTTCATACCTTCCGGTACTTAATCATAGGCTATAATCCTGATCCATTTTTCACAATATTTAAACCCAGGGAGATCCCTCCCTCAAAATTTAAAACCAATGACATGTTGCCACATCACACCCTGATGTTAAAGCAACATAACACATACATTCAATTCTGTCATATTCTTGCCTATTACTATGAATATATACCATAACCATAAAATAACAAAGCTTTAAAAATACAAATAAGTTATCTAGAACCCTGGTTAAAAAGCGTTACACATAAGTTAATACCATAGAGTGAATGTAAATCAGGGATCCATCCTTGTATATACATTTACTATTACAAGTATTACATTAACACAAGTCATAATGCAAAATGCCTGTATCCTGTATATTTTCCTTTGTTAATTTTGATAAAACACTTCACATCAAATTCATAATTTAAACTCAGAGCATGTAGATAGAAAATCTAGAATAATTCTCTCTTTGCGAGGATGGTTGTTAAATCTCCTCCTCTAATCCCTAATCTCACCTTTTCAATTCCCTGTACAGAAAAACACAATGGATTGCTTTCATTACACTGTTCAAAATGTCTCGTTATATTACTTTTTTCAACCACTTTTGGATTGTTTATCTGACTTAGATGTTC
>CM044441.1:148736051-148747707 GCA_024363595.1 Xenopus borealis
GTGATCTCTAATGACCCAGAACATATAGCAAATGTGCAAGTATTGTAATTGAAGTGACTATAATGTGATATAATTTACTGTCTGGTGCAAAAACAATTATATACAACCATGAATTTCAGATAAGCTAATTTTAGTGCCTTAAGGGCTGTCCTTCAGTGCATACATTGGGGCATCAGGTTGAACTTGATGGACGTGTTTTTTTTTTCAACCTAACTTACTATGTTACTATTCCAAAAAAGTCATAAGCAAAAGTCAAGACACTGGAGTTTTGTGGCTTTTTAGCAAGCGGGGGAATACAGGGTTATGGGAGACAGTTCATAGTACAAGTTGAGGACCTAGTCCAGGAACTAGTCCAATTGCCTTTTGGAGTCAGGAAGGATTTTTTCCCCCCTCTAAGGCAAATTGGAGAGGCTTATGATGGGGTTTTTTGCCTTCCTCTGGATCAGCTAGCAGTTAGGCAGGTTAAAATGCTAAAAGGTTGAACTTGATGGACGTGTGCCTTTTTTTCAACCTAACTTACTATGTTACTATGTATATTTAAAGTGGGATTATGTTTACTTGTAACTGTTAAAATATAGCTTATTTACACTTTTTTGAACATTTGAAGCTCATGCCACATTTGTTTTATGGTGGAGTCATGGCCTAGGACAATAGAGGATCTCTGTCTTCCTTTTGCTTCCTTGGACATTTTTAATAAGAATTGGCTACTTCCAGCAATTTCACCAACATCACTAATAAATATATACATATGACCTTGATATACTGATTGAATTTACTGAAAATTGGAATTGAAAAGTTTATTAAACTTTCGTACCAACGAATCACTGCTGACTAAAGTACAACAGCGTTCTTTTGCGACTTTTTTTATACGTAATTGTGCTTATCGAATATGCTTATCTGTTCCAAAACAACATCTGACATTTGCTGTAGTCTGCCTGTCTATATACTGTAGAGACCACTTAATAACCAATAACAGATGCGGTGGCGATTCACCCATCACTAAAAATAAATGCTTCCAATTTGCAATGCTTACCAATGGGAAGTGGACATTGGAGAAACCTGCACTACACATAGATTTGAAGTGTTGTGTGACTACTTTCTACTAGGTGTTTATTTGTTTTCATCAAATCTGTGTGTCTCCAGTTTTCTCTTGCATTCAAAATTCATTCCGGCTATACAGTTTACTTTCTTTAATTCAATTATTTCTCTTTTTTTCTTCTTAATCATATCACCTGTTTCTTGAAGATCAAATATTGATATTTTTGAATATGTTAAAAAGAAAAAGCTTTACATTGGGTGTACCTTTTCATGTTTTTTTTCTGAGGTTCTCATAAATACATAATTAGTCAATTTATGTGATTTTTTTAAAAAAAGAAAAGTGTGAATATGAAAGAGGACAACAAAAAGAGATTAGCAGAAGTTATAAATAAAAGAGGGTAATTCTGTTTCTGTTTATGGAAGTTTGGAGACCTAACGAATTTTTAAGAATTATAGAAATAACATTTTTTTTTCAATTCAACTTCACTTGAGGAATTTTGTTCTTATTAGTTTTCAGAAACCTATTCCGAGACTCATGGGAGAATGTGATTAATATTTACCTGTAAGAATAACCAAGAAGTTCTCAAGACCTTCTCCAAATTACTGTAAAGTCTGTTTCAGCTTGACCTCCTGTAAGTCTGTTTGATCCTGTCCTCCCTTAACCCTGTTGGGATTGTTTTTCCCAGAGTATTCTTAATCATTAATGTAATGATTTTGCCATTTTGAAATAATGTTCTTAGAATTCCAAGTGCAGACGTTTGAAGACATTCAGTACTGGGTTAACATATATGAATATGGACATCACTGGATGTTTTGTTGACCTCATTCCATATTGTCATCTGATTTGGGAAGCTGTGGGTTTTACAGTTAAAAAAAAAAGCTTTATGTATATTTATATATTTATCATCTTTACATTTAATAGTAATGTGTTCATCAATAAATCTCTATATGTCATATATAACAAACTTTAGTCATTTCCATATCTCTCTCTACATTGTTATTTCATTCCCATTTTAAAAAATGACTTCCATTAGTTAACTCAAGAAGGTTGCGCAGACATAATCCTCTTTTTAAATAGACTTACTTAACTCGGAGATAATGAATGCAGCTAAGAAGTGGTGTTGTGCTAATGGATATGTGATCTGATTTAACTTCTTAATCTCACCCAAAGGGACTTTATCATTTCCATGGAATGGATGTGATATTAAAAACAGATGTATTTAGGAAATTGCATTTTCCATGAAATACAATTTTCTACCTAATATGTTGGTGAGCTAATTCACGAGGGCATCACAATTATACAGTCTGTTCCAAACAGTGAAGTTCTTAATGCCATGTAGCTGTTCTAAACTTCACCTAATAAGAACCTGAATACTAAAATTAGATGAAAAATTTAAATTTCTGTGAAATGTTTACAATATGGGTTTGAATTATATGGTTTTTCCTATTTTCGATATTCTATATTAGAAAAACCAGAATAACATGCAAAAAATAGCTCTAAAAATTAGTTATTTGGACAATTAGAAAAGTTTAAAACTCCTGAATAGATTTAAAACGGTCCAATAGGATCAGCAAAACTCCCACTGACCTCAATAATTTTTTGAGGTTTTCATGGTTTTCACACTTACAAATCTCAAATTTTGGGAGCGTTAAAAAAACAGTAAACTTAAAAAAACTGGATGGTAAGTAAATAGACCCCTTAGTCCCTCCAACTCCAATTACATATGGCGGACTGGAACACCTCAGCAAATTAAATCAGGCAATTTTTATATAAAGCCCAACCAGAACTATGATTTAAAGGCCACAGTAGCTATCTTTACCAGTATAACTAATTTTGCTTGTACAGTATAGTGAAATTCCTATTTAAGAATAGTAAATGTTTGTATAGACCAAAGTCTGTTATTTGTGTCTTTATTTAGCTAGTACAAAGACATGCACAGTAAGATATGAAATTAATTATTGCAAATAAACCATTTTTAGAAATTGGAGTGAATTATCAATGAATTCACTGGGACTTTATCAGTAAAGTAATGGCTTACTAAATCCTTCAAATATTTATACAAGACAGTTATCTGGTTCTCTTCTGCCTCTAATAAAGGTCATCAAAAATAAAGTATGGCTTACAGATGAAATAAAAAAAACACATAAAAGAGAGATATTTAAATGCCATAGGGACTTAAAGTCTATATAAAGGCGTCCAACAGATTCAAAAAGAAAATTCACATATTTAGCAACGTTTCTGTAAACACTGGGCCAGGAAGGAATCAAGAGATTTCTGTTTTATTTGAGCTTACCTTTCTTCCCAATCATGAGTTTGAGTGTCCCCTCATTTTACATTGTTATTTTGTGGTCCCACCTATACATTATGCATAATACATTTCCCTGATTTTACATTTTTCTGGATTTAACACCATTTTTTTCTGGTCCCCTGAAAAACATAAAATGGGGGTTCTACTGTATGAGATATGTCAAATGTATGAACAATGGTCTGGTGCTGGGTTTTTTATTGTTTGGTTAGGGCTCCCCTGGTTCCAATTCAGCAAAGCATATATCTATATCTCTATGCAATGACATTCTAACAATTGCATGCTTTCTATTTTATGGCCCTTTCCTGCCTCAGTATGCAATGCCCCTGTGCACAAAAAGAGGTTTATTCAGATGTGGAAGAACATAACTGGCTTGCATAGAGATCTGACCTCAACACAACTGAACCTGGGTGGCTTCAATCATAATATTGGTTTTGACTGCCCAACATCAGTGCCCAACTTCACTAATGCTCTTGTGGGAAATTTATGCAAAGCACAATAATGTTCTAACACAGTGACCCCCAACCAGTGGCTCGTATGCAACATGTTGCTCACCAACCCTTTGGATGTTGCTCCCAATTGCCTCAAAGCAGGTGCTTATTTTTGAATTCCAGGCTTGGAGGCAAGTTTTGGTTACATAAAACCAGGTGTACTGTCAAACAGAGTCTCCTGTAGGCTGCTTGTCCACATAGGGACTGCCACATGACAATCATAGCATTTATTTTGCACCCCCAGCATGTGTTGCTCCTCAAATCTTTTTTAATGTCAGTGTGGCTCATGGGTAAATAAGGTTGGGGACCTCTGTTCTAGTATCTATTGCAAAGCCTTCTCAGAAGAGTAGACATTGTTATACCATTCAAAGTAGGATGAACCTTATATTATAACCTTTCTTACAGCAATAGATTGTAGTAGGATATTTAATGACCATCATGTTACATGTATTTATATTTACATTCAGGTGATTCCTCTGCATTACATAATATGACATGCACTCTGACAAAACTAAGCAGCCAGTACACAGCAGGGAAGAAAGATGCGACAGCACTATAAAAAACATGCAATAAGAGAGGAAGAAAAAGCTGGATAGGTGTTTAGTCGAGGATAAAAGTGGAGATTTAGGAGATAAACGATAGGGACTGAAGGACAGATGAGAATTGTGCCAAATAGATGAAATGGATGTCACTGAAACTGAATCAGCAGATTTGTCGGAAATGAAAAAATGGGGGCAAAAAAAATTATATAAACCAGTCAGTGTGCAACCCTAAGGCAGGACTTAATAAGGTCAAAGAGAACATTGCTTGGAGTTTAGAATGAAAGAACTTGCAAAAACTAATACTGAAGGGAAATTGAACATTTAAAAAAGAATTTATTTAAAGTCACGTTTCCTTCACAAATAGACAGAGAAGTATAAGTGCACGAGTATGAATGACTTGGATAATATACAACTGCATAATATGAACATAAATATAAGATGATTTGTTGTTCAGTATTTAGTGTTGTAGTACAAACAATTTCTTAAATAAATGGACTTGAGTGTTTTAACCCCTCCTTTTCAGGTTTATCCTAGTTCCAGAGGACCAGGTTGTGGAATATTGAGCTTTGGGGGGGGGTGAATTAGCGGTTTCTTCATCAGTCTAATAGTGGAGAAACACTGCACTACATGTTGGAGTGACAGCAATATCTCACCCTCTTACCACCTGTTGTAAAAAGAGCTATAGTCCGTTCAGCCTGTAAATACAATAATGGGTAGCTTAGAAGATAACTGTTCTCCCTGATGCTTCTCATGAACTCCATGTCTCTCTGTAGCTACCACTGTTTTGCTTCAGCCTAATGATACAACATTCCTGAGAAATTGGCCCATATTTCAGCCAGTAGCAAAAAGCTTAAAACAGGGCCTGCCATCACCCATAGACTAGAAGTTGCCTGACACTTCTGCTACAGGTGGTTATTGACCTAAAATGCATATATTGTAATGCCAAGAATGTTCTGAATGTGTTTTAGGTGGAAACACCATGCTGTGTGCCATTAGTATTGGATTTTCTGTATCAGCTTCTACTATAAGTCATATAGGGGGGTTATTAATAATGAATTAATTAATATTTAGTTTAAAAAAAAAACAAAAAAAATATTTTTTTTAAAACAAATTTTGGGAGATTTATTATACCCTGAAATAGCTTGAATGCACCATCTAAAACCTGTCGAGGTCAATGTCAGAGGGCCCTTAAACCATTTGAAAATATTAGTAGCATGCATGAAGTTCGAGTTTTTTCGGAGGGTTTTGCTTGAAACCCTGAATGATTTCGGCTATTTGACTTTTTTCCTGCCGAAAACTCAATCATTTTGCATTTTTGGGGTTTGTAACTCGAACTCTCAGTTCTCTCAGAATCTAGTTTTTTCCTTTTGAGTTTTTTCTTAAATAAGATACCATTCAAGTTGTGAGCTCATTCGAGCTATAAAAAAACTCTAACATTCAACCTTTGATCAATAAACCTCTGTCAGGTCACAGTAATGGCCTACAATTAATGGCACAGGGATGAATACAAGTAGTTCATGATACAATTAACCCAGCCTGCATTTCCTTGCAAAAGAGGTTCCAGCAATGCTATCCAACATTTTATGGAACAACGGCTCTATCAATTTTAGTTCCAGTATTTTATGATACAATGGATCCCAGAGGGTGGCCCCAACATTTACATTACAGAGATCCCACTTACATCTGTTTATATGGGTTTCCTTGTTTGCAGTTGTTTCCTCTGGTATAAACACACAAAAACCTCGAAAACTACAGAAATTAAAATTTTCATAATTGGGCTTCCCCGAAGCCAATTACAAATTTTCAAGGGTTGAGGGGAAAAAAATTCCACAACAAAAAGTTTTTCTTAGCTTATTTAAGAAAAAACAATATAGAATATTCTGATATCTATAGAACCTTGCTAAGTTTTTTCTGGCTACTTTTCGCATTTCCCCCCAACTATTTGAGGTTTCAGAGAATACTTGAACCAATCTTTTATCTCGATTTGAGAACCCCCATGGGATAACATTTATCAGAATGTGAATTTAAGATTTTAGCTGCAAACACTGCAGATTCCAGCTTCAAACCTCACAATTTTGAGAGCAAAATACTTGAAAAAAACATCTTAAGCTTATATGTGAATATTCAATTTGGCAGACTCACTGAAATTAATGGGTAGAATGTGGTTTCACTGCATTTAATTTGTTTTTCCTACATTTTTTAATTATTGAGTTTTCTCATAATTAAGCGCTCGTTCGAGATTTTCGATTTCAAATGATTTTGGCAATCAAAAACATAATTATTTAAAGAACTATTTTAAATCCCATTCTACCCTTTAAAGGACAAGGAAAGTGTAAAATAGAATAAGGGTAGAAATGGTGTATTTTGTATACTAAACATAAACATGAACTTACTGCACCACAAGCCTAATCAAACAAATGATTTATGCTTTCAAAGTTGGCCACAGGGGGCTGTCATCTTGTAACTTTGTTATACATTTTTGCAAGACTAGACTACATACACATGCTCAGTGTGGTCTGGGCTTCTTAGGGGTCGTCATAAATGATCAAAAAACAAAGCTGCTTCAGATCTGCGTGGCTGGTAATTAAGGCAGGGGCTCCCCCTGCTGTTCATAAGTATGATTGTTTCCCCGAGGGACCGTCTGACAATTCCTATCCACAGCAGTAAATGAAGAGAGGATTTCACTGCATACAGTCAGGTTTCTTATAAAAACGGTACACATTTTTTAATTAAAGTATATTGGAGATAGATTTATTTTTCATTAAAGAAAGTATAAATGGGATTTTATTTCTTTGCCTTTCCTTGCCCTTTAACTTTCAACCATAATAGCTTGACTTTAAAAATGATGTTAAACAAAAATACAACCTCCTTCACTTCTACACAAACTCAAAAACAGTTATTAGATGCTGTTTGTTTGGGGGTTTTGCTAGATTTTAGTTTTCATGGTTTCTAGTTTGTTTTTGAGTTTTTTTTCTGTTTAATAAACCTCAAAATTGAAGTTCAATAGCATGTGCTCTTGTGCCCGCATTTGTACGTATTCACTTCTATTGAATTCACGCCTACATTCAGATGTATGTACAAATAGTACCAAGGTCTACAGCTCATTACGAGGCTACTGTTCTCTTTAGAAAGACACTGAGATCGATATTTACTATCAATCTTATTTCTATTTTGTAACAAATTTAATTTTTTCTCTTAACATTTGTGTTTTTAAAATATATCTCTAAAACAAAAAATCAAGCATTAAAACTACAAAAACTCTGATACAAGACTTCAGCAAGTAAAAGCAGTCAAGGTTCTATAGAAGGGAGCTACACTGATCCAATTGGACCTTTTCTTTAATTTGATCGAAAAACTCCAATTTTTTAGAGGTTTTCAAATGTTTAAGCTTTTTTTTTCATTTGTGCATTTTATATTTGGATCTTTTCATAAATTACATATTCATGGTTTCAAAAGCCTATAAAGCCACTAAAATGAGAACGAAATGGGCCTCCCGTGTTTTTGTGATTTTGACTACCGGCTTTGATCTTCGGCATGCTTGACTCGGCTTAATTTGGTGTTTGACGTCAGCCTGGCTTTGGATTCGACTTTGCTTCACGCTAATAAACAGGTGCCTTTTGAACTGTTACACCTGTTACATTTATCTAGTTTCATCCAGTTGCCAACTCAGGCTCTAAGTTCCAGTGAGAAGCACATGGGAGGCTGTTATTCACCAGACTCATCCATAAAGCCTGATACTTGAATTCAAATATATCGCATTAAAAAGTCCATAGCATAAGGGAGCATAGAGGCCTGAGGCTGTCAGCACAATGCCCCTCACAGTGGGCAACATGCAGAAAAATCCCTATGTTTTTCCTTTTTTGCTCTTTGGCCACTGCATGGGGCATTGTCCGTGACCTGTGAAGTTTTTACATTTCGATGAGCGCTGAACTGTACCTTGGAGCTACACAGCAGTACAGAGATCTTTGGCTTCCCAACATATATATCTTTACTAGTGATGGGCGAATTTATTCGCCAGGGGCGAATTCGCGGCGAATTCCCGCGATTCGCCGCTGGCGAATAAATTCGCAAATCACCAGCAAAATTTCGCTTGGTGAAAATTCGTGGGAAAAACGAGTCACACGTCGTTTTTGACGCGATGCGCCGAAAACGGCACGACGCGCGCCGAAAACGACGCGACGGAAATGACGCGACGCGTCAAAGTTGACGTGATGCCCGTCAAAAGCGTCCTGCGACTCGTTTCGCGAATTTTTCGCCAATTCACGAATTTCTCTGGAAATTCGCAAATTTTTCGGCGAAGCGAATCTCGGGAGATTCGCCCATGACTAATCTTTACACATTTTGCTGTCAGCAATAGATGCATATAAGGAAGATATTGAGATAGTGCCAGATTCATCTCGCACAGTCTTTGCTGCTGTTCCACATTATCCATCAGTGTCAGAATCTCAGCTTACTTCCGATTTACAGCAACAATTTATAGTGTGTTCGTGTGTCCCAAAGGTTATCATAAATACAAAATGCCCCTCAGTTATTTAACAGAATCATTTGTCGTGCCCCTTCTGAAAACGACAGGTTCATTGCAGGAGGTGAAGACAAAGGCAGTCGATGATGAGCAGGTTTATTTGACCTTGTCAGTGTCTGTGGCGCTATAATGACCTCACTTACACCATCCCATCATCATTTACTTCGGGTCCATCTGAACTGCATTGTCACTCAGAATTGTCTTATTTTGTCACCATGGCAACAGTTCATTTGGTTTTTTTTTCTTTATTCCTTTCATAACATACTCTGCAATGTTTTGTATCATTAATGGTAAGTTGTGTTTATTATCAGTGTATAATGGCTACACTGAGCATTATAATAAGATATTAAGTATCAGCCCTTGTGTACATGTCACTGTTTATATACAGGTTATATGCAGGTTTTACTTTCTTCTCGCCTAGTTAGTGTCCAACTGAGGGGTCCCCAGCCCACCCAGTCTGTGAGTCAAGGCCTGCTAACCCCCCAAGCCCTACACCCAGCCAAACTAGTCTCCACTTCCCCAGGCCCTCCCCAGCACCAACCCCCCCACCCCTATATTAAGGGTTAGGGAGCAGCACTTTTCCCCAGTCTCCCACCAGTCCAGTCCTTTGGTATCTATTCTCCATTAACAGATTTGGAAGTACTAGGGCTCAGTGTATGAGGTTGTTAATTACAATGTACAGAGTAGGAGCTATTACAATTTGTCCAGGTTCCTGACTCAACGAGGAGATATCAAGGTGTAAGGAATCATGTACTCGCATGTAAGACAATAACAAAGAGAAGGTATAAAGACCACATCCCATTATGCTACCCCATGACTCACATTGTTGGTCTTTACCTAACAATATTGTGGCATAATTGAGATAATCATCTTTACTTTAATGAGCCTTGGTGTGATGCACAACTTCAATTCCTTCTCCTTGCTGAGATGATAAGATGAACCCCCTGTATTTATGGAGTCTTGGTTGGTTGATTGAGTTATTTATAGAAAAATAATACATATGACTTTCTAATTGAAGCTTAGGTTCCCATAATCCATTCTAATACCAAACACACAGGGGCATAATTTAAGGGCCTTATTTTTTAGTAAATATAGTCTTTAAGCAGGAAATTTGTCCTACAGACATTAACATCACCAGGACTTAAGCACTTACTAAGCTTCACTCTTATCATACAGTTTGAACATCTCAGAGACCCACAGGGGGTCTTGAAAGGGATTATATTTGCCTCATATCTGCCTGTTTTAATACTCGTACAGGATTATATCCACTGTATAATATTGTATTTCCTCTTATTATAGCAATTCTTAGTTCAGGTGTTGGAAAAGGAATTTTTTTTTTAGATCTTGTTGAGCAATTACCCATCTTGGATACATTTACCAACTAGCAAGCTACTGTATGTGGTTTTTAGACATTTAACTAAGTAATATTTGCAGGTATTTAGGACAGAGCAAGTGATTGCTTAGTATCACACAATGAACCATCCACTCTATGGTGTAAAAGTCAAAAGTGAATACAGTATCACTCATGTATTATAAGGGATAATGTACCCCCTACTGTAAATGATAAGGATATTAGAAGTCACTGAGGGGTGTGACCATATAAAGGCACAAGGCTGCAGGCTGCCTTATACAGGGAACTCTGAATATCACTCATGTATTATAAGGGATAATTTACCCCCTACTGTAAATGATAAGGATATTAGACGTCACTGAGGTGTGTGGCCATATAAAGACACAAGGCTGCAGGCTGAGTTATACAGGGAACTCTGAGTATCACTCATGTATTATAAGGGATAATGTACCCCCTACTGTAAATGATAAGGATATTAGAAGTCACTGAGGGGTGTGACCATATAAAGGCACAAGGCTGCAGGCTGAGTTATACAGGGGGGAACTCTGAGTATCACTCATGTATTATAAGGGATAATGTACCCCTACTGTAAATGATAAGGATATTAGAAGTCACTGAGTGACCATATAAAGGCACAAGGCTGACTATCAACACAGGAAATGTAAAATGTACCTGCTATTATTATAATACACTATGATCGCTGATTATAACTGAGCACCGTTGATAAGAATATTTGTTCATGCTATTCATGTTTCCTGTGAATGTATCCTGTATGTATTACTCAGTGTGGCTATACACTGTTGGATCTCTAATACATATCTATATTTAATGCAGTGCAGTGTTGCGTTCCCATTTTATTTTTGGAAGGTGAGGGTTTTTCTCTCTATAAATAATGAAAATCCTTCCAGACGGCTGCACAGAACCTCAGCCTAATACAAGTGGATGGCACATTTGCTTGTTAGTGTTGCTGCCGCTTCTCAAATAGGCCCAATATCCTACATCTCTGGTTTTAGCTAATGGTGTTCAGTGTGAATTCTGCTTTTGTCAAACAAACTGCAGTGTAAACACAATTCTGATTATTGTCAGTGTTCCCTCTTTACAATGAGAGTAAAGATATGACTATTATATACAGTATGTACCTATAGGGGCAGAACAAGGCACTGACTAAAGAATAAAGTGTCTAGTGGGCAATATTTCCCTCTACTTTCCCTCAAGGTAGGAACTCATTAGTCATTAGTCACTTGGTTGAGCTTCTCCTAACAAAATCCTTTCTCCTCCTAAGAAATTCCTTAGATTATAATCAGGTCACGGTGACCAAAAATGGGAATATTTGACCCTGCACCAACAGTGAGATAAATATTGAGCCTTTAGCACTTGAGTAGGCCTCTATAAATAATACAGGTATG
>CM044441.1:148747900-148758053 GCA_024363595.1 Xenopus borealis
GCTGCAGGCTGAGTTATACAGGGAATACCTGGATACCAGGATACCTGGACTACACCATTAGTTCAAAACTGGAAAAATATAATTTCTTATTTACATGGAACCCAAACTTGCTAATACACAGTACTTTCATGGGCTTCCTCTATCACTGGGGGGAAGTGAAGTGTCAGCATTTTGCTAGAATTATACTTTGTCTGTTATTATCCTTTCAGTATAGCTGTTTCTGAATGCACAGCAAATATTAATGCAGGATACATTATACACATCATACTATAAAATATACTGCATGTAATTTATGGATCACATTTAATGCTTTAATTACAGTATATTTTACACTTCACAAGGATATCAGATAAAAATACTCTAGGCTTCAAGGAAAGGAACATCCCTATACACTGTAACGTATTTGCTTTCATAAAACAGAGGTAATCTCTATTAAAACTCTCAGGGGTTATTTGTTATAACAGATTGTTCTTGATGTAATAATCCTCAGTAGTGATGGGCGAATTCGCGCGATTCGAGGCTGGCGAATAAATTCGCGAAACGGCAGCAAAAATTTGCCGCCCAAAAATTCGCCCAAAAAAACGAGTCGCGCGTCGGAAATTACGCAACGCGCCGCGACTCGTTTCGCAAATTTTTTCGCCAATTCGCAAATTTCTCTGGAAATTAGCGAATTTTTCGGCGAAGCGAAACTCGGGAGATTCGCCCATCACTAATCCTCAGCAACCAATCAGATTGTTAGCTACCTGCTGACTGGCTCAACTACACAGCACCCTAATATTGTACACTACTTATCATTTACAACACAGTGTTTTATCCCCTGTTGGGGGAATGCAATATGTTTAGTTTGGGAATAAAACTTTCACAAAGACCATTTTAAACATCAAATTAGACCCCACAATTAGTGATGGGCGAATTTATTCGCCAGGGGCGAATTCCCGCGATTCGCCGCTGGCGAAAATTTGCCAAAAAAAAAAGAGTTGCGCGTCGTTTTTGACGTGACGCGACAAAAAACGACGCGACGCGTGTTGAAAAAGATGCAACACACGTCAAAAACATGCCGCGACTCGTTTCGCTAATTTTTTCGCCAATTCGCGGATTTAGCTGGAAATTCGAGAATTTTTCGGCGAAGCGAAACTGGGTAGATTCGTCCATCACTATCCACAATGTGAACTTATATATTATTAAAAAAGTTTAATTCAATCGAATCGAGGACAAACTCAATAAAATCGAGTGAAAGCTTGAATCATCTGATCTGAGTTTTTCCCCGAATCGTTATGATTTTTTTAAGCAGTACCAGAATTTTTCGGATTTTTGTAGGCTGCCAGTCCACATAGGGTCTGACACAGCCCGTATTAGATTAGATTAGATTAGATTGCTTTATTTGTCAATACAGACCATATAAACAGTTATATAGCGTATCTAAATTACGTTTCACTCAGCCCCTCCCTCCACTTGGTGCATTTACATAAAGGAAGATTATTTGAGGATACATGAAAGGTGACAGGTGCAGGGTAAAGTTCGTTTTTCAATATTATGTTAAAGGAAAACTATACCCCGAAAATGAATTTTTGAGCAACAGAACAGTTTATATCAAATCAAGTGAAATTTTAAAGAATCTTACCTACCAGTATATATATTTAAGTAAATATTGCCCTTTTACATCTCTTGCCTTGAACCTCCATTTGGTGATGGTCTTTGTGCTGCCTCAGAGATCACCTGACCAGAAATATTTAAACACTAACTGTAAAGGGAAGAAGTGTTGAAGCAAAAGACACAACTCTGTCTGTTAATTGGCTCGTGTGACCTAACTTTATAGTTTGTTTGGTATGTTTGTGTGCACCCTAGGATCCCAGGAGGCTGTCCTTATTTTTTAAAATGGCTATTTTCTATTTATGATTACCCAATGACACATGCTACTAAAAAAGCATATTATTATGAAAATGGTTTAGTTACATGAAACAGGGTTTCACATATGAGCTGTTTTATGCAATATCTGTTTATAGAGACCTACATTGTTCGGGGGGTATAGTTTTCCTTTAAGGGCTCTGATTGCTTGTGGGAAGAAGCGTTTGCAGTGTCTAGTAGTTTTTTGTTTGAATGCTGGGAACCTTCTTCCAGATGGTAAGAGAGAGAACAGAGAATGAGATGGATGGGATATGTCCTTTGCTACGATATTTGCTCGCTGGTAGAGTTGGGAGATGGGTGAGAGAGGTTCTCCTATGATCATTTCTGCAGTTTCCAATCCGTGTGATATAGCTGCAGAACACTCTCGATGGTGCCTCGATAGAATGTTTTGAGAATCAATGGAGGAAGGCTAGCTTTCTTAAAGGGAAACTGTTTTTTAAACACATCAGTTAACAGTGCTGCTCCAGTAGACTTCTGCACTGAAATCCATTTCTCAAAAGAGCAAACAGATTTTTTTACATTCAGTTTTGAAATCTGACATGGGGCTAGCCATTTTGTCGATTTCCCAGCTGCCCCAGTCATGTGACTTGTGCCAGCACTTCAGGAGGGAACTGCTTTCTGGCAGGCTGTTGTTTTTCCTTCTCAATGTAACTGAATAGTATGCAGTGGGACATGGGTTTTAATATTGAGTGCTGTCCTTAGATCTACCAGGCAGCTGTTATCTTGTGTTAGGGAGCTGTTATCTGGTTACCTTCCCATTGTTCTTTTGTTGGCTGCTGGGTGGGGGAAAGGGAGGGGGTGATTTCACTCCAACTTGCAGTTGGATTGAAGTTTATCAGAGCACAAGTCACATGACTTGGGGCAGCTGGGAAATTGACAATATGTCTACCCCCATGTCAGATTTCAAAATGAAATATAAAAAAATCTGTTTGCTCTTTTGAGAAATGGATTTCAATGCAGAATTCAATGCAGGCTTTTTTTCTATCACCTACTCGAATACCATTCGTACGATCGAACTCCTCGATTGTTCGAATCGTACGATTTTTTCGTGAAATCGAATGATCAGTATTTGATCGTACGATTTTATCGAGGGATCGAATATCGAGGTAAAAATAGCCTAAAACTACTAATGTTCATATCTGCCATTTATGAACTAAGCACAAGGTGCAAAATACAGGAAAAGAAAACCTGGAACAAAAGCCTGTATTGATTATCTGCTCTCCAGGTTTCCCTTATCATGATGCACAAGCAACTGCAACTTCCCCCGAGTTAACCACATGCTAACACTGGAATCATGAATGGACCTCATCAGATCTCTGTTCATCCCTCTATCATACGTATCCCATTTCATCATGCATTTGAAGGCACCAATCATTTAATAACAATAAAACCCTTCACCACCACCCTGTTTAAAGGAATTGTTCAGTATAATAGTAAAGAGTGGGTAAATAGATAGGCTGTGCAAAATAAAAAAATGTTTTCAATATAGTTAGTTAGGCAAACATGAAATGTATAAAGGCTGGAGTGTCTGTAAGTCTAACATAACAGAACAGAACACTACTTCCTGCTTTTCAGTTCTCTTTTGTTTACACTGACTGGTTGCCCTGGTTACCAGGCAGTAACCAATCAGTAAATTGAGGGAGGGCCACATGGGTCATAACTGTTGCTTCTGAATCTGAGCTGAATGCTGAGGATCAATTGCAAACTCACTGAACAGTTATGTCCTATGTGGCCCCCCTTCAAGTCGCTGACTAACTCAGATTTAGAGAGCTGAAAAGCAGGATGTTGTGTTGTATTCTGTTATGTTACACATCCAGTCACTCCAGCCTTTATACATTACATTTTTGGCTAACTAACTATATTAGAAACATTTTATTTTTTTGCACAGCCTATCTATTTATCCAGTTTTTATTTTTACCCTGAACTGTTCCTTTAACATAGACTCAATTAGTTGTCTTACCTGATGCACAGCATATGTTTCCACATATACCTGTTATCCAGAATGCTAGTGACCAGGGGTTTTCTGAATAGCAGATCTTTCTGTAATTTAGATCTTCATATCTTAAGTCTACTAGAAAAGTATATAAACATTAAATAAATCCAATAGACTGGTTCTTCCTCCAATAAGGATTAATTACTGTATATCTTAGGTTGGATCAAGTTCAAGGTACTGTTTTATTATTACAGAATATTAAAGAAAATCATTTAAAAAAATCTGAATTATTTGGATAGAGAGTCTAAACCAGAAAGCCTTTCGGTAATTTTGAGCTTTCTGGATAACAGGCTTAAGGATAACAGATCACATACCCGTGTAGCCAAATGCAGAACGCACTATAGAAATACAGTAGTATGCTCCAGCATAATTCCCTATTGGTTTAGACCAGCCCCACTGCTTTGTGCACACAGTGTTCTTAAAAAAAATATATATTTCAGATGATATTCTTATTCCAGAGGGAGACGAAAAACATCTGAAGTTCAATTTGCTTCTGAAAATAAATTTGATTTGTCTCAAAACAATGGGCTTTCCTTCGATTTCCTAAATGTCACAAAGTGACTTGATTGTTTTTCCAAATAAACATGAGTAGAAGCAATTCCAGCCATGATTGGTTATGCCATTTCTGCTGCCTTTATACAGAGAAACTCTACATAATTACATTGGACGTTGTGTATGAACCAGATAAGAACTAAGGATTCAGCATTGTCAAGAAATGTTTGTTTTATGCTTTAAAATGGCCAAGAATAATTGTAATTCAGATGACTTGTAAAAAATAATTTGACCCTAAATTTACATTTAAAAAAAAAAATAAATAATGATAAATGGACAGTGAGTAGGTGACCACTTGTATTCTTGTTTACATCTGTTTCTGGATAAACAAAAAGAAGCATTTGGTCACCCAATGCCCATTATATTAGGCCTCCTGTAAGTACAATGGCTAACAGGAGGCCTTATACAATGGGCATTGAATGACCAATGCCCATCATATAATGGGCATTAAGAATATTAAGAATACAGTATATTAAGACCCCAATGCGTACAATGACCGCACAACTGCAGATTTAATTGACAATGGATGGCTTTTTGGGTAATTCCAGCTCAGACCACAGAAACTTCCAAATAGGATAGGGACTTCTCCCATTGACTTATATACAACCATGGCAGGTCTGAGACAGAGACTTTTTGCAGCATCTGATTTTAATAAATCCCAAAAAAATTTGAGTTTAAAAAAATTTGAGTTTTGCACCAAAATATCCGATTCAGTAAACAGCCTTCTGATTATTAATTTCCAACACATTTATTATTAATTTCCTGGTAACTGGTGTAGGGTACTAAAGCCTATTCTCTATCCAGACTACTACTGTGATCATTGTCTGATCCAGAACACAAAAAGACAAGGTGTTGAGTGAATATTCTTATCCAGGCATTTAAAGATACAGAAAGGTAAGGTTTATCAAAGATCATAGAGCTGCAAAATATGTTGGCGCAATATAAATACATGTTAATAATAATAGGGATGCAACGAATCCAGGATTTGATTCAGTATTCGGCCAGGATTCGGCCAGGATTCGGCCATTTTCAGCAGGATTTGGCCGAATCCTTGTGCCTGGCCGAACCGAATCCGAATCCAAAAAATCACGTGACTTTTCGTCACAGGAAGTGAAACATTTTTTGGCACGCTTTTATCCTTCCCCTTGCTAATTTGCATATGCAAATCAGGGCTTGGATCCGGTTCGGCATTCGGCCGAATCGTTCGCAATGGATTCGGGGGTTCGGCCGAATCCAAAATAGTGGATTCGGTGCATCCCTAAATAATAATGATATGATGAATGCTGAATATAATTTAAATTTCATTTTCAAATTGATCAAATCCGACTGATGGGTCATTGGATCCAAATAGGTCAAAATGCACTTCACAGGAATATCAACAATCAGTAAAATTACAAATGAAAAAATAACAACTCAATGCCATTTTGTATGGATTGATTTATTGCACTGATAACTACAACAATAAATCGACTCTGAAATTCCTTTTGTGTTTTTCATTGAACCCCGATAATCTGCTGTTCTTCCATTAATTCTTAATAACAAACACAAACATACACAGAAAATTCCCCTCAAGTGACTCACTGCACATTTGGAAAGGCAGACATATTTTATAATAAAAATGTGAGTTGCCCGAGGCATCTTTGGTCTAAACAGATGGATCGCAAAATGTAAAAAAAATTTCCTGGCCTGCGGATATAAAAGTTCCACTTTCAGATGGGTAGCTGCCAGTAAACATATACAGTAAAGAAGAAGTCTAATAAGCACAACACTTATTTACGAAATTCACGTGAAATGATCGAAGTTCGATTGAATTTGATCGAATTCCGATCGTATGAATTTTTCGTGAAATCGGATATGCAAATTTGGCCTCTTCGATGATCGAATATCGAATAAATCGAATAGATCGAATGATCGGATATTCTATAATTCGATGATCGAAGGATTCAAAATGTTAAATTTAATCGACTGCCTACTTCGCCAGATTGAACCTACCGAATTTTAATAGAAGCCTATGGGAAGCTCCTCATAGGCTTCTGAGGCTGAGTCCTGCTCGAATAACATTCATACGACTGGAGCGTTTGAATGAAATTTCACGATTGTATCCGATTGTACAAATTCATTAAGAAATCACATTGTGAGCAAAATGATAGCCCAAAACAATTCAATAAGCATTCGATGGTCGAATGCTTATCGAATTGCGAATTTCGAACAATAAGTATAATAAGAGGTTTCTGCATGAAAAAAAGCCACTTAAATAAAGGCTGCTAAGTTTGACACTAGGGGGGTTATTTATCAAAGGTCAAATTATAGGGGTAAATTCACTAGAGTGCAGCGTCTAACTCTAGCGCTAATTTGCCAGCGTGACTTCAAATCGGAACTTCACAAATTCACTAACACTGGCTCTGGCAAATTTATGCTAGCGAAGTAGATAGACTTGCGCAACTTCGCCAGGCCAATTTGCGCACTGACTAAGGATCGTAATTACGCAAATTCACTAAGATCAACTTTTTGCTGAACGTTACCACTTACGCTAGACTTCACTTCGCCTGCTCAGACCTGGCGAAGTTCAATAGAAAAGATAGGAGTTGGAAAAAAAATTATAAAGTCCCAAAAAAACACTGTGGCGTGTTTTACCATTTGGGTGATAGTCTGTTACCCTCCTTCCCCCCCTCTACATTTCCTAACATATGGCAACACAACTATATAGGGGGCACATGTAGGGCAATAGGACAACTTTATTTTTTTTATTAAAGGTTTCCTGGGCTTGTGTAGTGCAACGTAGTGGCTGTAACATATACTTCTAGGCTTCGCTAGCGTAATTGCGCTATGTCTAGCGAAGTAACACTAGCGTAACTACGCTACTGTTCGCCAACCTGAGGGTAAATTCGCACTTTAGTGAATTTGTGTAGCACTGGTTTAAAAATTCGCCTGGCTAAATGCGGCAAACGCTAGCGAAGCCTGCACTGTCGATTTTTCGGATCTTAGTGAATGTCCCACATAGAGTAATCTGAATTTTTTTAAGCACTAATATATTTGATTTTATTCAAATGGTATGTTATTTATGAAAATAGTTGAACGTCTAAAATTCATTTGAATAGTCTTGACCTGAAAACTTTCATTGATTTTGAAGCGCATCAAATTCTTTTTTCTTCCCATGTGGAATCCATGTGGTGTCATTTTTGAAGCAAAACTTGGCAAAAATTTGGCTCATAACTACTATTAACATCTTCAGATAGTTCACTGGACCTCTGCCATTAACTTCTACATGAACTCTGCAGGTTTTAGGTGAGAATAGTCAAATTAGACCTGTTTCTAGGGTCCAGGTGTGATAAATTTCATATTCTAATTCAAATTCAAGTTGCTGAAAAATTTAAAAACTTAAATTTACCATTCGAACCTTAGTATATCTGCCCTTATGAGTATCTTTGATTTATCAAAGATTGTGTAAGGCTATAGGAAAATGTGGCTACCTGGGGTTCCCAAAGCTATTAGCTTACTGATAATTGCCCCAGATGAGATTATCTTTTCCCAGGTGTGAGACCTTACTATGTGGAGGCCAGGATTTAGTGCTGAACTACAGTTATCAAGTAGTACACAGCCAATGGTTCTTTTAACTGAACCAGGAACAGATTAATTGAGGAAAATCCAGAAGGGAGTTCAGCAGAATAACGTAAGAATGACAAAGAGCAACAAGTCAGGATGTACATCCAACACAGCATTGGGAGATAACGCTCACCTCCATAGAAGTTTCAAAGTGGAAAAGATTTATTTCTTTAAGGTTCCCTTCCTTTCTCTAAAATTCCTCTCTGAATGGAGCCCATGTGGTCCAATCTAAGCACTATTCCTACACACTGATTCCCTATATTGTGTAACAATGCCCCCGGTAACCTCTAACTCTCCTCGTTGGAGCCTTAGCTTCTCAGCTATATAGCCCTGATCCTCACTGTCACTCCTAGAGGGACCTATAGCAGGGAATAACTAGCCACTACAAAAGGAAATGGTGCATCCAACCTGTATGAGCACTACTAAAGTAACTGCAATTTGAAATATAGAATGTGAATTGGGAGGAAATACTCACAGTTCACCCCAGTCCAAGGGTGCGTATGCATAACAAAGAAGCCAAGAATGTGAGTTCCTCTGAAAATTGATCAAGCAGCAAGCAAAAAAATACAAAAAGTTTATTAGGACATGGCCACTCACTAGATCCTACACTTGGTTCTACTCTGACTCCACTCTCTAAACATAAATTGTATGTGTACTGTATGTTTTGAGTTGGTCCCTAAGCTCAGTGACATCAGCACAGAGTGCAGTGAATCAGCAGAAAAGATGGGGAGCTACTGGGGCATCTTTGGAGACAAATATCTTTACTTTACTGCTAAAGGGCTTTTGTTGCATGTGGCTGGTACAGAAGCCCAAAACATCATGTACAACATTTCTAGCCTACTTTTTTAGTTTAAAAAAAAAGGGGTTCCTTTTTAAATATATGCACTTGCAAATTCATTGGAATATTTAGACAGGGGGTTATTGTACTTAATTATATTTTTATATGGCCTTAGGAGTGCACCCACAACCCCCTTTTTTTTGTACTTTTTTAGTTTAACTTTCCTTGCCAAGCTGCCAATCTTTTCGAGAGGGTGGAATTTCAGTTTTCCACCTAAGTGGGATATGGAGTTTGGCTGCATTTAGTAGATGCCTCTGGAAGGCCTGGTCTGAGATGTTATCTACGTCCCCTGTATCCCAAAAGAGTAGAGCCTGATATTTGCATAGTTTCAGGACTATTATCCAGTACAGTCGTATCAAAGTACAGTCCCAAAAGACATGGAGCAGGGTACCCATAGCTAACTGGCGTCTCCAACAGGTAGTACTCGCCAGATAGAAAATATTTTCAATTTGTAATAATTCTTGAATTCTACAACACAGAGAGCTGAAAATTAAATTACTCGAACCTTTTCTAAGTACCTCCTCTGAGAGATCCAACCCAAGGTCCCTTTCCTAGGACTTTATGAAGAATGGTTAAAATTTTTCACCAGCTTTGTTCGAGCTAAATGACACAAAGTATTGTCGCTGCTCTAGGAAACTCACAGCCATTGATAAATATATTAATCACTGGGAGCTACCGCATAAGAAAAAAATATGCCCCGAAAAAAGTGAATTTTTTTCACCTGACTCAAAAAGAGAATGTTTCCCTCTTGTGGCTAAAAGCGAGACGCCAACTTTTGTTTTCAGAAGTTAAGCCTATACCAGTGTTTTAACTTAATTTTTTTAAACCAGATGCTGGTTGTAGAGGTTCTTTTGGAGGGTTATGCTGAGTCTAAAGTGACGTCAAAGAAATTTTAGGAATCAAACTGGAGTTCTAAAATTCAAAAAAAATATGTGGATTAGTTTTTTATTGTGGAAAACATTATTAAATGAAAAAGACTTCAGTTAAGCTTTGCAAATTTGGCATTGATTTTATAGCTTTTAATTGTATTAAATATATTATGCAACTTTATACACCTGTGACAAAAAAACTGGGCTCACTATGTCATACACTGCTGGGGACACTGTTTCTTGAATTGTTGTAATTCACTGAAAAATTGTGAACATTTCAATGGTTGCAATGGTTGGATCACTGTCCATACCTCCCAACATTTTGGAAATAAAAAGAGGGACTAGTCTGTATAAGTCAGCCGTTATATGATTTCAGAACCCTTCAATTACTTC
>CM044441.1:148798014-148812276 GCA_024363595.1 Xenopus borealis
CTCATAGTCTGTACAGAGAGAGATCCCATAAAACTATGGCAGCATAGATTTTCCCCTGTACTAAGCACAATTCAGCAGGAACTCTTTGTGGTATAGTGGCACTTCAAAATGAGAGGCAAATGATTTGCTTATTCTCTCAAAAGCAGCAGAAAGGCAGGGAAGGTAATTGTCTGTATATTGGAAAATAGCATGTAACACGCTAGACAATTGTGTTAAGAGGCTACAGTGTCACTTTTCATCAACCTACTGATAAAACAGAGCAAACAGGATGAGATAAATAGAGTGCTGCATGTGAAAACCCTTAATAACACGGTACATAATTTAACAATAAGTTATTGGACAGCTGCCTAAATAGAATGGAATAATAGAGAAGGCTTGCAAAGGTTTATTTAAAAAAAAAAAACGGCACATATGTCAGGAGGCTGAATGTACACAGTGAGTCAGTGTAAATGCACAATACAATCAAAAAGTAGCAGAGCTCACACGGCTGCAAAAGGCTCTAAGCACATGCCATTCATTCAGTAATATTAAAGTAAATATCTGTGAGTTTTAAACAATGTGTGAGTGTCAAAAAAACATATATATATATACTATAACAAACAAGGGAAAGTTGTGCTCACCACTAATTTTTTTTCCATGGTATCAAAGTCCTAACGGAATAAAAAAGGGTGAAGAATTTTATACAGGTGTTGTGGTTGTTTGGTTGTGTGTATATAAATACACTTTAACTGTGCACCACGGGTTGAAATAATTGCCTTGGAGTGCAGATACCCATTAGACTGTTGTTGTACCAAGGAGCTCTTCTTGCAAGCAGATCTGGTCTTACATCATGATCTCAAACTCAGATGGTAGGGCAGTGTTGTATCTACTACACCTAAAGGCTAATAGGAGGACTGTTACCCCAATGTTTCTATCTATCTATTTTTATGAGCTAAGGGGGCCCAGTCTGAAGGTCAGTTAAGGGGAGATTTGGGGTGAGTGTTTATTTGTACCCTGGGTACCCCTGGAACTATAGTGACACCCCAATGTTTCTATATATCTGTAACCTTGTTATGAGCTAAGGGGGCCCAGCCTGAAGGTCAGTTAGGGGGAGATTCGGGGTGAGTGCTTATTTGTGCCCTGGGTATAAATAAATAAAAACGCCGGACACCCTTTTCTTTTTCTTAATGGGTGGAGGTCAACCATAACTGCTCAATCAAACAGATAACCCGTCCTTGCCATATTATGCCAAAATGTAAGTTACCCCAGATGCCAGCCAATGCAGCCGTGCTGGGCATATGAAAAGTAAAACTTTTATTAACCAGACCCCAATGTCAATGACCAAAAACAATTACCCAGCAGCAGCTGTGACATAACACAGCAAAACAGTCGTACAAGTAACACCATGTTGACAAATGTAAGCAATTTTTTTTTTTTAAAGTTTCAAAAATTAAAACCTTTTAGGGCAGTTTTGGGGTAAAGGCTATTAGGAGGGCTGTTACCCCAATGTTTCTATCTATCTATTTTTATGAGCTAAGGGGGCCCAGTCTGAAGGCCATTTGGGGTGAGTGCTTATTTGTACCATCGAATGTTTATCGAATTGTTTTAGGCTGTCATTTTGTTCGCAATATGATTTCTCAATGAATTCGTATGATCAGATACCGATCGTTTGATTTCACAAAAAAAAATGGTGAAATTTCCTTCGATCGTCTGAAAAATTCATACGATTCGAACGATCGAATGCTCCGATCGTACGAATGGTATTCGAGCAGGACTTAGTCTCAGAAGCCTATGGGGAGCTTCAATCTGGCGAAGTAGGCAGTCGAATAACTTTAAAATTTTGATTCCTTTGATCATCGAATGATTCGTACTTCGAACTTCGATCATTTCACGTGAATTTCGTAAATCGGCCCCTTAGATATTACATATAATTAATGTGTTAATAAAGGAGAAATAAAAAAGGGTATGTGCAAGAATTGTGCTTTTTCTACAGGATCAAGCATCTCAAGCTCTCATGTTTGTAATTGTCTCCTAAAAAGTCAGCAAACCAAAAGAAGTTAGGCAAAATGTCTGTCCGCTAGGTTACCTTCCCTCCATGTTGTACCTGGGAAATAACAATTATTCCCAGCCTTGTGCAATTGTAATGACAGTAAAAAAACAAATTCATAATGATAATTATTTTTATAATAATCATAGAAATAATGTCTTCCTTTACTTGAAGAGAAAACATGGAGGTTAAAGAGAACACGAAGGGCTTGCATCAAAGTAAGTTAGTTTAAAAGGCAAAGAAAAGCAAGATACAAAGAAAAGGCAAATGGTTTCAACTGACGGACGCGGTTTCTAAAGTTTCGTTCAAGAAGGAATTTTCTGATGTGTTCTTCTGTGCATGGAAAGGTACAACAGAGCTCTTAGTACGCCAGAGTTGCTTGGAGATAATGACAGCAAATAACCTCTCCAAATTGCCTCAAAACGTTGACAACAAAGGCAGAGATTTTGTGTTTTCAAGTGCATTTGGCCATTCAGCATTCAATGAATGAGAGGTTATACAAATCCTAAGTGCGCCTGCTGAAAGCATTAACTGTTTTGTGTTTAGACTTCAAAAATTGTTGATGGTAAAGTTTATCCAGAGGCAATTTTTTTCTGTCCACTCCAGATATTCTGCATTGGTAGTGTAACTATTGAAAGCACTGGGCCCACTTTACGTGTGGTCCAATTGGTTTACAATGTAATTATTATAGCAAACCAGGGTCAGAGGATGCTTCATCTGGATTAGAGGCCCATCTCACAAGAGTTTACAAGGAAATGGGGAATGTGTGAAAAGCCTTGTAAAATGTATTCATACCAAAATAGTTTTTTCATATACTTATTTGTATGGAACCTTTCCAATTAACAGCATGACTTCTGATGGAAGAGCTAGAAGATCCAACAATCAGCACTTGTGAAAGGTTTGGGACAGCAGTGACTGATAATATATATTTATTGTTCTCATAAGGCAAACCACAAGCAGACAGAGATGCTCTAGTTGACGTAACCTGAATGTGAGCACAGGATTGTGTGAGAAATATTCAGTGTTACTGACGGATGCTGAGAAAACAAGTAATTACTATGTTAACACCATCCCACTTGTTCTAATTTTGTTATTCTACATCTCATAACGACGGGACGAGCAGTTTGGCACTAAAGAATTTTCAGGTTCTGAGTTCCAGTTCTGAACAGGAGATTGTTGGTTTCTAACTATTTTATGTGACTCCCATTGATACCAGTGGGTTGGTGGCAATTTCAGGACACTATTAGGGAAATTGTCCAAACCCCTATGTCTCCTGTAATGCTGGCCATAGCGTAACAATTACGATCTTTCTTGGAAAAGGTCTTTCCAAGAAAGATTGTTCATTTCAATACACATGTGTAAAGCTGAATCATCAGATATACAGGTGGAAACAATAGAATTCTATCTGTATCTGATGATTCAGCACTAACAACAAAGAAAGTTCACTGGCACACAGGACTTATAGGATAGCAGGGCAAGGCCTTGAAATTTTATCAATGCAGTGCAACGTTTCTAGCCAAAGGGGCGTGCCCCGAAACATTGCACTGCATTAATAAAATTGCAAGTACTGTGTGCCAGTAAACTTTCTTTGTATCTTGGACTAAAGGTGGCCGAATCCTCTACCACTGGGCACCAGGTTTAGCTTTAACTGGGTTATGTGAGGTGTGCGGCTGCTCCAACCTTGCTTGGAATCAGCACTAACAACAGCCAATGTTAAGGATGCACTCAATCAAAATTTACCGTCCAGCCCAATCAACGAGCCGACCGATAGCCAAGTCTGTGTGGCTATGGCCACCTTTAGTCTTGAACTGGAGCTCAGGGACAGAGAGGGATCCTTATTGCTCTGGAGTTGGGTTTGCCAACCAAACCAGAGCTTTAGATATTCAGATATTCTGAAGTTCAGAGTCAGATAGGGGGGGCGGGGGGTTTCTGGCCCATTCGGGCTGTAGTATACCAAATCTTAAATCTTCCTGGTACATTACTGGCAGAGAAAACATGTCAGGACACAAAAGCAATACAACTTCTATGGGTCTCCTATCCTGAAGGTCATGAAAACGTTTGGACCACACCTACACTGACACTATGTATTTTTGTATTTTATTTCATGTTACCAAGTATCACTCCTTCGGACACACAAAACTTTTCGAGGGCCGTTCTTTCATATGGGAAGAATTCAAGCATCTAATTTTCATTGAAATTGGCCCCCACCAACAATGGCCTGTCAGACATACGCCATTGCATATTGTACAATCAATGCAACAATCAAGGACCTAGGGATTTTCAAAATCCCCTTTTTTTTAAATCTTTTTACGCCAAATCACACACATCTCCATCGAACCAATGAAATAGCATCATTCCATAATATTGGAAAATTGCTGAGCAATGCATTGTGGCAAAAGAAAAAACATGTAACTAGAGTTTTTAAAGGTCTTTTATTTGTAATCCAATTCCTCCACAATCACTGACATTCCCATGACCAATGATATTGCACCATTCCATGGTATCTAAGAACAACTCACAACATAACGGCAATGGAAACCATATATACTGTATCTAGGGTTTTTCAGGCATTGGCATAGTGGTCTGTTGCCTGCATACTCGTTGGTTTCCTGTGTTGCGTAGAGGCCCACCTATCTATTCATAAAAACCTTTGCAGAGTTTCATAGTAATGGAGAATTACTCAGCAGAACGTTTTTTTTTTTAAATGTTATTTTAAATATTTCACATAACTTTCCAGGGCAAGGACAACTATCTCAATGATGCTCTGCAGATGGTGACAACTTTTAATGAACAAGCACTTTATCCCTCAAAGAAATATGGAAAAGAAGCACAGCTTAGTAAACCTTAAAGCCTTCTTCTTGATGTGTTCCAGTAAAGAACACGTGTACAGGGTGTAAGAAGATTAGTCTAATCCAAAAAAAACCTAAACTGCATTCCTTCTGGAGCAGGAAAGGACCTATAATAGAATGGATTAGAATAGAATGGCCACATTCTAATTGCTTTTATCCAGTGGTTTAATGAGAATGTGCAGTGGAATCAAAAGTCCTAAAGTTGCCAACGGCTGAGGTCTCCTTATAAAGTACAGCCTCAGCCTCTTCTTTCTATGGGAAAGGCTCAAAGCACAATGAAGTAGGCTAAATACCAGGAGTAAAGTCATTAAATGCTGTCATACTGAGGCTTTATTTAAGCCATTGTGGACTACAGTTAATCACTTCAGGATCTTGTATATTTTAATCTGCTGACACACATCCCCAGCTCTGTGCATAGCATGTACGATGTGTGTTGCTACTGCATGGCTGGCTATAGAATGAACTGCCAGCTGCTACCCATACATCCCATTTGCCTTTTGTAAGAATAATATGACAATATTCTTTTAGAGTGTTATATAATAGGATAATGACTGCACCAGAATCATGCATCTTGTTGCATGAGAATTATTAATCAACCCTACTGTGTCTATGAGATGTAACCCACTTGTTGTTCACTATAGATGTGTCTTCTTAATTATAAACATTAGAGACCTCCAGTTTAAAGGCTACTGTATAACCAATTAGGATAAACCTAAGGGATGGCTTTGGGCAGTTGTTTAGGGCATAGGAACCCCATTCACATACATTTCAGTACTAAATTACCTTAAACTTACTCATCTTAGGACACAAATTGCATTAACATTCTATTTTTAGTGGTTGCAGCTCTAGACTGCTAATACCAGACACTTTCTGCATAGTGAATTAATGCTGTGGTCACTGATGTTGCAGATCTGAAATAGAAACCACTAAAAACAACAAACAAATATGTAAATTGCAAAGGTGCTCATAGAAAAACTTTTAAGTTTATATTGATTTTCCTTTTTGGGTTTCAGGTATACGCCATTAAAGAGATGGGAGAATTAAGTTATTGGATTTTCTTCTTCAACCTAGTTTAGCAGGAAGGTAAAGGGTTCTACAACTATGTGGAAGTTTGGCCTTCCTTCCTACAGCAAATCAAAAAAGGTTTGTAGGAGAACTTTTAGGATTTTAGGATCATAATTAGTGATGGGCGAATTTATTCGCCAGGGGCGAATTCGCGGCGAATTCCCGCGATTCGCCGCTGGCGAATAAATTCGCGAAACGGGCAAAATAATTCGCCAACAAAAATTCGCCGCGTCAAAAACGAATCGACGCGACGCGCGTCAAAAACGACTTGTTTCGCGAATCGGCGAAAAATAAAAATATTCGCGAATTTTTCGGCGAAGCGAAACGCGGCCGTTTCGCCCATCACTAATCGTAATTTTAGGATCATAAACTAAACACAACTAAAACACTATATATATATATATATATATATATATATATATGAATTTGAGGTTGCATGGTGAAAGTGGTTCCTTCAGACATGAGAAGACCACAAGACCACAAGACCACATGAGGACACTGAATTTAATCACTCTCTATGGAATAAAAAGAAAATGCAGATTAAGAGGTCCAATTGACAACCCGACAATGCACAAAATTGCTAATGTTTGGGAACTTTTGGGGTTGGGAAGCAGAATGATGTGGTCCTGGGCCAAATATTGCACCTGTGCCCATGAGCCTGTTATTTCACCCTGTATCCCTTACCTTCACCTTGTCCCTTTCTCATTCCTCAATGTTCAGCTTTTTCAGTGAGTCTGTATCTTTTTAGGCCATTCTCTCCTCCACATTAGTTCTCACCATTTATGCTGTCAACACATAAAGCCCATGTGAGAAGGACCTGTAATATGAATAATACCAATCAACAGTTACTAATTTTTCCCCTGACGAGTGAGACATGAGGTTTTTTTTTTTTACTTCCAGTAGAAAATAGATGTACAATCTATGGCCAAATTCTTAAAGGCAAAGATGACACTAGGCAAAAGTAATATTCTTTGTAGGCCATTGAACATTTAGTCAGTCAAGCTGTGTCTCTTGTCTCCTATGATATAAAGCAAAGGGTGTCATTGCAGTGCAGTTTATTTCAACGATGGGTAGTAGAAATTCTCTTGGAGGGATTCTAGAACAACCCAATGATTGGTGGATATAATGACCCAGAATCAGCAGGTACCAAGAAAAATAGGATCGGCTTGCTAGACCTACAGTAGGTGAAAATTTGCAGCGATCATTATGCTACATTGCACCTTTTTGGCAAGGTCTACAACCTGTAAATGGCTACAAGGGATTCAGAGTTTTCCTTACAATGGTGAGGTTTAAAATCTGGAATGAATGTTGTATGGGCCTTCAAAGATATGTACGTATAGTCATATGAATTGAACCAAGGACAATAGTGCATGCAATATTACATCATTACAACTTTACATAGCAGTTTAGATATAAGGACAAGAGAAAAAAATTAAAATACATAGATCAATGTTTACAGTTCCCCACTCTGCACTGAGCATAGGTAATAACAGCTATAAAGTTTGCGTCAGGTCTAATAACCCTTATCAACCAATGAAATGTTTGCCTTCAAACAGGTCTAGTAACCTTTGTCAACCAATTTGGAATCACACCATTACATTTTTTGGTTAAAACACCTCTGAAAAAAAGCCTGAACCTCAGGCAGGCTGTTAACCTCTTCAAATGGTTCAAGGGACCTCTGCCATTGACTTCTACAGAACCGTGACAGGTTTTAGGTGGTACATTTTTGTATTCAAGCTATTTCCATGGTCTGGGTTTAATAAATCTCAAATATTCAAGTTGATATATTCCATAATTTTTTTTTTACCCAAAAACCTATGTTTTGACAAAAAATGCAACTCAAAAACTCAAATATTCATACATCTGCCCCTACATATTTGCCTTCAAACAGGTCTAGTAACCCTTGTTAACAAATCAGATTTCTGCCTTCAAGCAGATCTAGTAACCTTCATTAACCAGTTAGATGTTTGCCTTCAAATAGGTATTATAACCTTGGATTTTTGCCTTCAAACAGGTCTAGTAACCTTTATTAACCAGTTAGATGTTTGCCTTCAAATAGTTATAATAACTTGGATTTTTACTTTCAAAGAGGTCTAGTAACCTTTATCAACTATTTGGATGTGTGCCTTCAAATAGGTGTACTAACCTTTACTAACCAACAAGTAGTGATGGGCGAATCTCCCGAGATTCGCTTCGCCGAAAAATTTGCGAATTTCTAGCGAAATTCGCGAATCGGCGAAAAATTCGCGAAACGAGTCGCGGGGCGCTTTTGACACGCGTCGCGTCAAATCGCGTCGCGTCAAAAACGACGCGTCGCGCCGTTTTCGTCGCGTCGCGTAAAAAAATGTCGCGCGACTAGTTTTTTCGGCGAATTTTCGCCAAGCGCAATTTCGCTGGTGATTCGCGAATTTATTCGCCAGCGGCGAATCGCGGGAATTCGCCGCGAATTCGTCCCTGGCGAATAAATTCGCCCATCACTACACAAGCCTTCAAACAGCTCTAGTCAACCCTTGTCAGCCAGTCAAATCAGATTTCTGCCTTCAAGCAGGTCTAGTAATCTTTACCAACCACTTAGGTATAATACCCTTGGATTTTTTGCCTTCAAACAGGTTTAGTAATGTTTACCAACCAATCAGATGTTTGCCATAAAACCAATGACCGGTACATACTACCTCTTTATTATTCTATATGGGATGCTAGACCCACTTACTGTTGTCAACAGCGAAGCACAAAGCACAGCTAACAAACTGCAATTACATGAAGAAAATTTATGTTTATCTTCTTTTTCAGAAAATAAGAACCATATGATTGCTTTCCAAAAAGGAGACGGAGACCAGAATATGACACCCGAATTTCAGTAAATGTTTGTTTTTCTGAAAATCTACTAAATTGGCAGACAGTAATCATCATGTTTATGAGAAGACAAAATGGAATCTGATATTGAAAGAGTAAATAGAGAAGCTTTCAGATGTGATGAGTGCCTAATGTCCGCATCCAGCCATTTCTCTGTCTAATGAATAGTACCATCAACAGCTGTCATTTAGGTAAACACACAGATGAGGATATTTCTGCTTCATTGTGCAGCCTGATGGGAAACATTTTATCTTCCTTTATTATTACAAAGTTAGCTTTTTTGCTTATCTACAAAGCTGCGTTTTCTTTGAGAAAGAGGAACGTGAAATTCATGCTTCCCCCGACTGTTTCTAAACCACAGCTCTCAATATTCACACATCCACTCCAAACTTTTGATTTCTTCTTCAATGTCTCTGAGGAAACCTTTTCACTTAAAGAACTAAAAGCAATTTTTATGTGTTTTTTATTATTCCTCCAAAAGTGACATGGGTCACATTTCAGACCCTTTGCGCACAAATGGTGAAGCACAGTGTAATTGGTGTTAATGCCTGAGTACATAGAGGTTCCACAGAATAATACAATGCAAGTTTCAGTATTAACTTAAACACGTATTTAGTGATGGGCAAATTTATTCGCCTGGGTTGAATTTGCGGCACATTCCCGCAATTCGCCTCAGGCAAATAAATTCACAAAACGCTGGTAAAATTTTGCCTGGTGAAAATTTGCTGGTGTCTCGTTTTGGACACGGACATCCATTTTGGACGGCAGTGTCCGTCCTTTTGATGCCGGCAATCCGGCATCCAAAAACAGACGCCCATCTCCAAAATGAGACGCATTTCACAAATTTTTTGCCGTTTTATGGAGAAATATTCTGCGAAACACCGCAGATTTGCCGATTACTACACATATTCACATTCATCAATTTCAAGGCACAATGTCATTCTTAGCACTTGGGTGCCTGGGTGTGATTATATGACTGGGTGCCAACCCAACCAAGCTTCTCAATGAACTCACAGGCTGCTCATTACACTCCCATGTACTCAGTGCCTCAATAGAGGCCATAACCCTAACACTTGGGAACATTTACCAACATTTTTTAAACAAAGGTGACCAAATTCCTTTACATGCTTTTAACTCATTTTTTTCAATAAAAAAAACTGCACAATACGATTGGCGCTCCAAAAACTCGACTTTTTTGAGTTATTGGATGGTACCTCTAATTTTTTAGATTGTCCATCACAGATCACAATGTCAAGAAACAACTTCAGAGACATCTGCCATTGACTTCTATATGACCTTGACAGGTTTGAGATTTGGATTTTTTGCAGCTTTGGGGTATAATAAATCTCTTTTAGTTTTATTTCCCTCAAAAATGTAAAGTTTCCCCATAACAACCACTATCAGAAAAATAAATATATTATAAATAAATGAGACTCTTGGGGGCAAATTTACTATTATTCCCCATAGTTAGCTTGACCAAATTCGATATTCGATTAGCATTCGATCGCCGAATGCTAATTGAATAGTTTTAGTCTACCTTTTATTCGATATTCGATCATTCGATGATCGAATTAAAATGTATTGGTTTAGTCGAACAATTTAATCATTCAATCGTTCAAATAATTCGTATGATTCGAACGATCGAAGACTTCGATCGTACAAATCCTATTCAATCTGGTCTTAGCCTCAGAAGCCTATAGGAGTGTTCCCATAGGCTTCTATTGCAATTCGGTATGTCCAATCTGGCGAAGTAGCCAGTCGAATATTTTAAAACTATTATTTTATTCGCTGATCGAATGATCGAATATTTGATATTTCCATATCCTACGATCAAATATTCCATTGAATTTGATTTTATTCACATGAATACATGTGAATTTAGTAAATCGGCCCCTAAGTGTCTGCCACCTACAACATTCTCATTATGGTTATTGTGCTGCTCTTGATGACCTAGACCACTTCTTAAACTAAAAAGACACATGTTAAAAGAGTTAGCAGTTATAGTTTAACATAACCAGCTAATGCAGAGAGTGCCAAGTCCCCATTGACAAATAATGGGTAATTTATCACAGCCATAGACATAAGTGTGTTTGAAACAAGGGGTGCAATATTGCCCCCATTAGTGTTAATGTGCTTGCATCTGGAGCAATAACTGTGCCCTGCATATCCCTGTACATAGGAGGTGGTGACTTGCAGACCCATGTGCTCTGAATGAAACCAGCCAGTAAGTCATGGAAATAACAAACATAAAGGTCATGTCTTCAAGTCCAAGTTAGAAGAGGTACAGGCTCTTGACCTGCCACCATTTCAGTGACCCCCTTATCCAAGCACTTACTAACTGGATTGCCAGGCTAGTACCAACCCATTTGTCACATCCGCAAGTCTAGCCAGATTCGAGGGGAGTAAAAAAGAAATAGCAAGGAAATGAATAAATAAATGTAATCTCTGCAAGGAACATTTAGAGCAGCCTAGAATCCTCCTCTATCCATTCTCTCCTAAAAATAATTGTCAACACAATGAGAACAGACAAAGACCTTAGACTACTGAAAGTAGAAACTGATAAATGTCCAAGCTGCTGTTGCCATGACATATTTTATGCATCTTCTAATTGAAACGCCTGAGGCTTGCCATAAACCTGCATACATATTGCCTCTCAGAGTTACTGCTCTTTAAATACCCTTCCCATAAACTTTCCCAACAATAGCAGGCTACAGACAGGGGTTCATAACAATGTTATTTTTCTCAACATGACTCCAATATATTTGCTTTTCTCTACATTTGCAAATCAGGTCAGGATTGCAGATGTGTTTTCTGATCTGTGCTTTACCCAGATAAGGATGTAGTGGTGAGTATTGGGGTTGGATGGGGCAGGTAGTGGGGCTTTAAATGAATGCTACTTCTTTAACAAACAAAAACTGATTGATGTCAAGGTGTTAATGAAACTCTGGTGTCCCTATAGATAAAGAATAAATGTACTGAACCTATGCATGGCCACCTGTGATATATTTCAATATTTAAAATCTGTCCAAATGTAGCACTCCAAAAACTTTTTATGTTCCCATAGACCAGGTGCAACCTGAGGAAGGGGTTGGTCCCCGAAAGCTTGTGCTTCAATGCTCTTATACTTCTGCAAATAAATGTGCTAAAGGCATTGCCGGATTGAATGGTGTGCTTCTTCCCTAACTGGAATTGGAATCTACATTGGGCTTGGAAGCGGCTCGGGGAAATAAATGCACCCCTAGACCAACTCTGGCCAAATAGGATGTCAGGGAAACACAGGTGGGCTCCAGGATGGTCCAGTAGACCCTTTTTACAAAGATGTGTCACCACTGAATGCCTACATTTGCCCTGCATACTTTTATTCTTGCACAGAGGGAATGGACTCTTTAGAATGCTTGTTCACACCTCTTTAACACTAGCCATCCTTGATGATGTCACTGTTGGGTTTGGGGGCCCTCGGGGTCAAGTTCTCTGATAGTCTTCAGTTGCCCCAGTCCTACACTGTTACTGGCCCTTTAAGTTCTGACATAACCAAAGGAAAATATGCCTTAACACTGTGAGATTTTTATTCCTGAGAAAACCACCAGTGACTTCACCTGGCTGTCATGTTTACAGTGTCGATAACAACCAGCCCAGCTGTTCTAATGGGAAAATAATATTTATTCTAACTGGAGATTTTCTTAACAAATGTATTTGCTAATAGCTGACTTCGTCCAATGGGACACAATCAAAAAATTAGGCAGCAAAATATAAACATTCAAGCTATTTTGTTTACATTTTTTTTTAATTGGAGCTTTTCCAACTTGAATTTTTAAGATTCATCAAGATCTAAACCGGGGAGAGTGTTTCTAAAATAGTTAGTTAGCCAAAAATGTAATGTATAAAGGATGGAGTGACCAGATATCGACCGTAATAGCCAGAACACCACTTCCTGCTTTGCAGCTCTCTTATTGGTTACCAGGCAGTAACTAATCAGTGACTCGAGGGGGGTCACAGGGGTCATACCTATTGCTTTTTAATCTGAGCTGAATGCTAAGGATCAGTTGCAAACTCACTGAACAGTTATGTCTAGGGATGGTTGAAATTGACCCGTTTCACTTCACCGAAAAGTATTTTGAAGCATGCCGAATTTTTTTTGACACACGTCATTTGTTTTCTCCCATTGAGTCTATGGGCATCATTTCCGCAGCGAAACTCAGTGAAAACATTTGCTTATCCCTAGTTATGTCCCATGTGGACCCCTTTAAAGTCACTGGCTAACTCAGAGTTAGAGAGCTGAAAAGCAGGAAGTTCTGTTCTGTTACACATCCAGTCACTCCAGCCTTTATACATTACATTTTTGGCTAACTAACTTTATAAGAAAGATTTTTTATTGTGCACAGTATCTGTTTACTCTGTTTTTTTATTTTTACACTGAACTGTTCCTTTAAAGCAGTTGTTTTTGAATTTTTTTTTTAAGTGATAGACCAATTAATGTGAGCAGTGAACAGTAAGAGATAGTAGTGATTTCAGGACCCAGGCTGTGCATTAACACAGGAACCCAAAGTTAGTGGTACAGGTATGGGACCTATTATCCAGAATGCTCGGGACCTGGGACTTTCCATAATTTTGAGCTTGACACCATCAGACCGCTAGAAAATCATGAAAACATTAAATAAACCCAATAGGGTGATTTTGCTTCCAATATTATAGCTATCCAGTTATCCAGAAAGCTCTGAATTACAGAATGGCCATAGACTCCCATTATAATGGCCCATAGACTCCATTATAATAAAATAATCCAAATTTTTTTTCTCTGTAATAATAGAACAGTAGCTTGTACTTGATCCCAACTAAGATATAATTAATCCTTATTGGAAGCAAAAGCAGTCTATTGGACTTATTTAATGTTTACATGATTTTCTAGTAGATTTATGGTATGAAGATCCAAATTATGGAAAGATCCGTTATCCGGCAAACCCCAGGTCCCGAGCATTCTGGATAATAGGTCCCATACCTGTACTACATTAATGATACACACTCTACAAAGTGTGTTAAGAACCAACACAAGAGGGGGCCAAAGGCTGTATTGAACTGTTTGACTTCATTAACCTCTAAAGTCCACTCTTCACAATTCTCCTCTCATCATCGTCATAGTTATTTAATTCAAAGATAAACAGAGGGCAAGCTGCTGGCTTTCCAGAGCCCTGCCTGTGCAGTCAAACCTTTAAAGCAGGGGTCTCCAACCTTTTTTACCCATGAGCCACACTCCAGTGTAAAAAGAGCTGGAGAACAGCACAATCAAGAAACAAACAACTGGGGTGCCAATAAGTCCTGTGATTGGCTATTTGGTAGCCTATATATGGACTGGCAGCCTACAGGAAGTTCTGTTTGGCAGTACAATTGTTTTTGTGCAACCAAAATGTGCCTACAAGCCTGGAATTCAAAAATAAGCCCCTGCTTTGAGGCCAGTGGGAGCAACAAGGGGTA